>PJEM01001606.1:0-79515 GCA_004023845.1 Helogale parvula
ACCCCACTGCGCATGTTCAGAATCACAGGCCCGACTTCTCCTGGGTGGCTAACTTGACAGGTCTGCCCACCCGCCTGCAGCCGCCGGGAGCCAGGGCTGGTCTGGGACACGCCCTGCCCCAACATAGCATCTAAGAGCCCCGAGTCAGAGCACTCCGGAAGACCCTGACCCAGACCCACGCAGAAAGAAAAGGCAGGGACTATGCAGGTGGGTGGTGGGAAGAGCTGGGCAGGTTGAACCAAACTCATACAGTTGATTCTTGACTGCTGGGAATTTCTTTCCTTGGCGGAAGCGAAAACCCATCTGGTATTCTGACCTCAGTCAGACAGAGAAGTCACCCTGACATTCCAGAACCTTCCTTGCTCAAAGCCTGAAGGAGCTCCGTCCCCACGGAGCCCCTAGGATGTGGGTCAGGAATACAGGGAATCAGACGCGAGATCAGCGCTGTGTTCTCATCAGCTGAGTGCCGGTGGCTTTGGGGAAGCAGCTGATTTGAGGCCTTGACCTTTGTTTCTGTCAGGGACATTGCACCGGATTCACATGCATTATGGACCTCAGGTGCTCAACATTTCCCTTAAAGAGAGGGAAGCAGAAGGATTCTTTTAAGGACAAAAACATTCCTGAGGACGCTAAGCTCCAGGAAGGCTGGTGGGACCACGGAGGCCCGAATACAGAAGGACTGAACTGTTATCTTTTGAATTCGACCTTCCGCCAAATCTCCCGGGGGCCCCAGTATCTGGCATCGAGGTCTCTCCTGCTGAACATCAGCGGGGAAGAGAGCAAAATTCCAGCCGAGTGCGGGGCTCGGAAGGAAGGGCATGACCTTGACCTTCGAGAGTCCTAACCTGACCTCAGTGACCTCCAGGCACCGACCTCTCTCTCCCAGGCTCCTTCAGTCGGAGGCGCCCGCCGCATCGTCTCCTGCGCCCCCCTCATGTCAGCCCTGCGGAACCGGCGCGAGGAACAGCCAAGGAGAAGAGACAGAAAGCGGATTTCAAACTTTGCTCATAGATATTCTTGCAGGGCTGTTAATACGCCTCCTTTGTTTGTTCCGACAATGGATCTTATCTCACGGTGAGGGCTGTGTTCGGGCCCATTATAACCCCTTATAAAAGGCTCCTGGCTTTCTTCCCGCTTGTTTCCCCGCGCTGGAGGGGTAGAGCGAATTTAATCGAAGAGCCAGCTCTGGGGACAGTCTTCGGAGACTCTTTCCTTTCTCCTAACGCTGTTATCTCCTCTTCCTTGTGTTGGGGAGGTATAAAAATCACAAAAAAAGTCATTCTGAGTATATTCTTCCTGATAATTATTGTCAGACGTGGAGATAAGCCGGGGACGTGATGTAATGTGTATTTTACGTGGCGGGCCCCCTGCATGCAAATCTCGCCGCCGGCCCGGCCAGACAATGGTCGCCCACATCGCTGGGGCCTCCGCATTTTGCCACAGACAAGAGAGCCCTTTGATTTTTTTGTGTTTCGATAAGGCGCAATCTGGGGGCCTTTATCTCGACTGTTATATTTAAAGATGACATTCTCGCCCTGCCGGCTCGCCCATTGTTTTGACCCTGATTATCACCAAATGTTGTTGTTCAGTCAAACTCAGCAGCTTAATGAAAGGCCTGCTCCCAATTTAAGGAAAATTATTTAAATGCAGAGTATCCTATACACTGCGGCTTCAAAAAGAACTAGGTGGTTAATCAAAAGTTAATTGTATAATTCTCATGCAGATTAGGGCCTCTCACAAATGAATCCCAGGTCGTGATTATTTAAAAAAAGGAGAGAGGGAGCTATGCACAAGGGCCCCCAGTCGGGTAAACAATCAGGCCCGGTTTAATTTGTGGTAAACAAAGTGATGATACACCAGGGGTCTCCAAAGGAGAAAAAAAGGTGAAAATAAATTAAAGCACAACATACAGATATGATCTTTTTGTTTGAGACCATCTTTCAAAAACATAAGCTAAATGAATAAAGAGCAACCCATTAATATTTACCGGAAACGAGAACTATACAAAGCCCGGCAAGTCCATAATTATGCTGCCGTTTTAGGAGGGGTGAGGGCGGGGGAGCAGATGGCCGCTGTCCTCTGCCACGGTGACTTCCATGGGGCTCCCTCCTGGACAAAGTGACACAATGCCGCTCCGCTCGCTGAGGTCTGAGGGCGGCGCACCTGGCCACCTGGCTTTGTCTTCCTGGAGAATGTCAGCCGCCGGCCCCACCCGGGGGACGAAGACGGTTGACTGGGGGGCTTCTCCAGGTCAGAGATCAGCACCAGGGGCCCAGGACGGGCTCCCGGGAGAGGCGCGGAGGTTTTAAACGGACCGAACCCCAGCAGAGTGTGGTTTCTGATCAGGAAGAGGGCACAGGAGGGCTGTGGCTCCCTTCCCTTCATCTCCAGCAGCCGGAGGCTCCCCTGGTCCGGCCTGGCCTCCCCCCTCCGCTAGAGAACAAGGTCCAGGGAGAAGCGGGGGCGCCCACCCTCTTTGGTGTGTTTTCCGGGGAAGATCGCTGTCTCCGGGGCGAGGCCCCAGCCGTCTCCCCCCGAGGGACCCGGGGGTCAGGCCGGAGCCCCCCTCTCGGGGGCGATGCCAAGTGCTCAGGAGCCCCCCCCCACCCCCACCCGCTTCTCCTCCCAAACTCTACACAGCAGGACCTGATGACAGAATCCCAGAGCGGGTTGGAGGCAGTATATGCTAAGATACACTGCAGAAATGAGCTGTGCACCTGCACCCCCGGCCGCCCTCACGCCACCTTGATTCAGAACTTTCCCTGCTCCAGAGTTCCAGGCAGAATTTTAAGACTAAGTAAGTCTGCACTCGCACCCCTCAACCCCACCCCTGCTTGGAGGACACTCTGGACCAGAGAGGGAGCAGGCCCCGCAGGGATGGGGCCATGCCGCCAGCCCTG
The DNA here is from genome assembly GCA_004023845.1 of Helogale parvula. Lineage (NCBI taxonomy): Eukaryota > Metazoa > Chordata > Mammalia > Carnivora > Herpestidae > Helogale > Helogale parvula. The sequence goes on from PJEM01001606.1 coordinate 2,901, forward strand.
CTTCAGCCCCCAGGAGCGGCCGTCCCCCCTCGACGGTCCCGTCACAGCACCGTCACTTCTGCGTCCACGGCCGACTCGGGAGGGAGGCCAACCTTGAGCAACTACCGAGAAATCTCGAGTCTCGATAGCAAAACACGAATCTTTCTCAGCTGCGGGCGCCTCTCGGCCCGTGTGTGAGGCACTTGCGTGAGTGTCCTGGGCCCTTGCTGTACCAAAGCCCGCACACCTGGTGCCCCTAACAGCCGCCACTTAGCCCCCCACGGTTCCGGAGGCTACCAACCTGACACCAGGTGTCTGCAGGGCCTCCCCGCAGCCTCTAGGGGAGGACCCTTCCTCACCTCCTCCAGCTTCTGGTGTCTCCAGGCTTGTGCCTCCATCCCTGCCCCACCCCCACCCCCCACCCCTGTGTCTACTCCGCCACCTGCTTATAAAGACACCAGTCACTGGATCAGGGAGGGACCCAGCTTCCTCCAGTATCACCTCATTGCAATGGCCCCATTTCCAAATAAGGGCACATTCTCAGGTTACTGGGGGTTAAGACTTGAGCATATGTTTTGGGAGACACAGTTCAACCCACAGCCAAGCTGTAGCTGAAATGCACGCTCTTGCATCCTACCTGGGTCGCACCCTCTCCCGGGTGCAAGCCAAGGATGCCCTTCTGGGCTCCAGCCAGAACTCGGCCCAGATATGAAAACAGTGCCCTTAGGGATACCTCTTCTGAGAGGCACCCTCTCCAAAATTACCTCCAGACCAAACCCCAAGATACCCGCCAGATGAAGCCCTGTCCACACTGAGGGGCTGCCCGCCCAGCTCCTAAGGCACCGCTGCGCTCTGGCAGCCTGCGGAGCGCCATCTAGTGGCCCTTTCCAGAACCTCACCTCATTATTTACTGCCGTAGCTGAATTAACTCAGGTTCACGGGGGCCTCACCGGGGGCCTCACCGCGGACCGGTGAAAGATGGGGCCACCTCTGAAATAATGGAAAAACGTAACCTGCAAGCCGACTTTACAAACTAGGCACCCTGCTCCTCTCAGGCGATATTACACAGCTGTTAATTCATGCAGAGCCAATCACTGCATCTTAATAACAAACAGAGGAGAGTTTGGGCTCATAAATAGAATTGCGAACGGCGAAATCACTGGGCAGGGCCCCAATCTTATTCTTCAGGATTTTCACATACACTCAATCACACCACAGTAGCTGCCTCGTAAATCTTAATAAATCTTACATTAGAGAGAAACCTTTGAAACTAAATTGTCCAGTAACACACATTTTCCAATCAAAACACACGGGAGTCTTTAAATATTTACCACACATAAATAAAATATGTTATCTATCTGATGCTTTCTATCACCTACACATGCCACATATCTACGAACGCCGAATGTCGATATTGATGTATAATAATATTAAGCACAGAAATATAAAGCTTCTAGCAAGGTCTAATCGTACTGGCCTGTTTCTTGGAAAGAAAGATTTCTCAGGATCGTTTTTGAAGATGGGGTATTTGTTTCCCAGTCAAACTTCCTCCTCCCCAGGCCAGGAGTCGCCTGCCCCCCTGACCATGAGGGACCCGGTGAGCCGAAGACCCTAGAGCAGAAGCAGGGAGCACTGTGCACCCAGAGGGGCCCCACTGTAGCAGTCCTGGGAGATGGGGAGGCAGAGACCATGGGTGTGTTGGGGGGGGTTCCTGGTCCAGGCTCCCTCTCTGAGCCTGCCTTGCCCACATCAAGCCAGTGGCCATCTGCGGTGAGCAAAACGAGGGGAAGGAAGGGGAGAATAATTCCGTTTCCCTAAGGCCACTTGACCCGTTGAGCCGGGAGCTGGGTCCTCCTGTCGCTTCCACTGCAGTGCTCACCCTTCCAAAGCCATTCTGGAGGAGAAGGCGAGGCCTGGAGGGTGCACCTGCCGTATGTGTCTCACCGGCCAGAGGGGTGCGGGGCGGTGGGGCCGGCGAGGGGCTCCCCCTCGGACCAGAGAGGCCAGACGAGGACAAGGCCGCAGGTAATAGGGGCGGTAGTGGTGGCCGGTGGGGATCCGTTCCAACAGGGCAGTAATACTGGATGGCCTCCCTGCTTTCGTGGAACAGAGCCAGTGACCCGGGCGCACGAGGACACGTGTTTGACTTGGGGAAGTCTCAGGACACAAGGTCACCGAAAATGTGGCAAGCATGATTCCTCTGGTGTGGGAGTTATCTATGCCGACGGCCGGTGGGAAGGGCAGGCCAGAGGAGCGTCCTTACCCCTCGGTGACGCCGGCGAAGACAGAAGGCGCCGAATCCAAGCGGGGAGGGAGGTTTCATTAAAAGAGGCCAGTCAGGGGGTCACCCACAGCCACACGAGGAAACTCGAGACAGATATGAAACGAGAGGCCAAGGCAAGGAAAAGACCAAGCAAACACTGTCACTTTCTGGCCATTTTGCCGGCGTACAGGTGGCAGAGGGCTCGCCTTTACCACCGAGGAAACGGAGGGCACCGGCGGTTCCCAGAGGTGTGTGCTCCCCTTCGTAGGGGAGGTGGTGGGTCCTGGGCTCACACTCAGTGCCCCATGGCGCAGTGCGGCTCCTAGAATGGTCTAGGGACACAGGAGGGGCTGTGGGAAACGAACTGCGAGGCAGTGGTTGGCTCCTGAACAGGAAGAACAGAGGCATTGCCGGGCCTGCGGCGCCCAGCGCCCCGAGGCCCCGCGCCCCATCCCTGGCCTCGCTGACCCCGGGGGTCCCCATGCACCTGCCACCACCTCCAACACCCCCGCCTCGAGCGCGCCAGGCCGCCGCGCGCCCTCTGGTGGCCGGCCCTGGAGCCGCATGCCCGAGTCGCCTGGACCAGGCCGCATCCATCAATCTCCAGAGCAACAAGGGCGGACGGCATGTATTTCTAAACGCCTCTTCTAGTTACTGTGGCAACAGGACAGATTGTTAAACTCAAGGTACGACGGAGCAGCACATTGTTCCATATTAATCTGGGAAGGAAAACAAGTTCATTTCCGCCTTTTCACTACTCCAGCTTCCTGGGATGTAGATCTTCAAGGGTTCCAAAAAGCAGTTGGTTTCTCTCCCGCTGGGAGCCCGGGCAGGTTTGCGGGGCAGCGCCGGGTCTGGGGCGGCGCGTCGGGGCAGCTCCGGATGTGACAAACCGTTGAGAAGAAATGAGCCTGCCTGCTCCCTGCCCGCCCCCCGAATATTTATGGAGCAGTTAGTCTTGAGGGAAGATTCTGAAACCTCCCTGCCCTGCTTCGGTCCTGCCCGGCCACCTACACGCCTTGGGACCTCGGTCAAAATGCTTACCTCTCCCTGTTCCATCCCTGCCTCTGCAGCAGGGTCACACCCCACAGGACTCTTGGGAGAGTCGAGAGAGAGAATGCATAAAAGTTACTTTTATAATGAATTTTATTTTATTTGTTAAGTGTTTTATACTTTTTTTATTATTGAGGCAGAAACAGAGTGTGAGCAGGGAAAGGGCAGAGAGAGAGGGAGACACAGAATCCGAAACAGCTCCAGGCTCTGAGCCGTCAGCACAGAGCCCGATGCGGGGCTTGAACTCACAAACGGTGAGATCATGACCTGAGCCAGAGTCAGACACTTAGATGACTGATCCACCCAGGAACCACTAATGAATTTTATTTTAGAATTTTCACTTAGAATAGCGTTAGTTTCACTGAGAAGTTGCACGGATAGAGCCAATTTCCCGCGCTGTGAACATCCATTCGAGCGCCGTGCATTCGACCCCACAGAGGAGCCGGTTTGGATGTGGACGCGCCGCGAGTGACTGGAGTCCGTGCTGTATTCAGTTCCTGCCGTCTCCCCTGGGGTTTGCCCTCGGGTTCTTTTTCTACCCGGAGTCCCACCCAGGACACCCCACTGCATTTTGTCGTCCTGTCTCCTTGGGCCCCGCTGGACTGTGACAGTGTCTCAGACTGTCCTTGTTCTGGTGACGGTTTTGAGAAGGACCCGTCAGGGATTTTGCAAAATGTCTCTCAATTTGGGTTTCTCCGATGTTTTCCTAATTATTAGATTGGGGTTATGGGTTTGGGGGAAAGTGCAGAGGCCAAGTGCTCTCACCACACATCAAGGGCGCGGGCTGTTAGCAGGACTCACAAGGGTGATGTTGACTTTGGCCGCTCGGCAGAGGCCGTGTGTGGCCGGTGTTCCCACGGCGAAGTCACCGTCCCCCCTTCCATCCTGTCCTCGGGGAAGGAAGTTGCTGTGCAGCCCTCACTTAAGAAGTGGGGTGGACCCCCCTCCTGGAATATCCACATGAAGTACCTGGAGTTGTTCTGCATGGGAGATTTGTCTCTTCTTGTTTCTTTATGTGGTCATTTATTTATACCAGTGTAGACTCATGCACATTTATTTTAGATTGGAGTTACACTCCCAATACGTAATCTTCTGCTCAAATTGTTACACCTTTGGCCCCGGGGAGCTTTCCCGTTGATTCCTGCGGCCCTCTGACATATTCTGATGGTGCTGCCTTCCGCGCACTGGGTCCTCTGCATTCCCAGGTGCCTCAGGCTCCTGGTGTACTTCCCGCCCACCCCGGGTCCCCCATTGCTCCCAGCCCTGGCTCCCCGCCCTGGAGAACGACACTAGAAACCGAGTCTGGCTACTGTACAGCGTGGGGACCATAACCAGCAGCACCATATTACGCACACGAAGGCTGTCAAGGGAGTAGGTCTTAAACGTTCGTACCACACAAACACACAACAACGGTAATTGCGTGAAGGGACGGAGGTGTTGACTAGCCTGCTGTGGGAATCGTTTTGCGACTTACGTGGGTATCAAACCATCAGGTGGTTCACCGTAAACTTACATCTGTCACATGTCAATAGTGTCTCAATAAGGCTGGAAAAAATAATCGTTTTTAATTTTTAATTTTTTTTTAATTTTTGAGACAGAGAAAGAGAAAGAGTAAGAGAGAGAGAGAACACAAGTGGGGGGTGGGGCAGAGAGAGAGGGAGACACAGAATCCAAAGCAAAATCCAGGCTCTGAGCTGTCAGCACAGAACCCGACATGGACTCAAAGTTATGGACCGTGAGATCATGACCTGAGCTAAAGTCAGACACTCAACCGACTGAGCCCCCCAGGAGCCTGGTTTCTTTATTTAAAAAAATAATTTTATTTAAAAACTTTATTGGGGCACCTGGGGGCTCAGTCAGTTAAGTGTCCAACCTCAGCTCAGGTCATGATCTCATGGTTCGTGAGTTCCAGCCCCGCATCGGGCTCTGTGCTGACAGCTCAGAGCCTGGAGCCTGCTTCGGATTCTGTGTCTCCCTCTCTCTGCCCTACAGTCTTACACTCTGTATCACAAAAGTGAATAAATGTTTAAAAAATTAAAAACAGAAGCTTGTTAAAAATCTGACGTACAGTAAGCGCTCAATAATCACTGGCCGTGAATGTCATTATTGCATAGTAGACTTGTGCTAAGAGCCAGCGATGAGCTAAGACAGGATGGACTCAGCCTGGAGCGAAGATGCATTTGTGAGAGACGATCCTGTGCTCAAGAGGAGCTTTGAGGGACCCCCACGGTGTCACGGAGTTCAGTAAAGTAGCGTTAGAAAGACACCGCAGAAAACCATGTAACGTCAATTCTGTCTGCTGTATTGGTAAGCGAAACAAGCAAGCTAACAACGGTGTGAATTGTGTGGTCGCACGTTTGCCGCAGGAGTGTGTGCGTGTAACATACACATCACAGCAGACGATTCTCTGTGCAGTCGATTCTGTGGAATTAACTTGTGTCTGGAGAACGGCATGAGCCATGACACTCACGGTTGGAATCTCTGGGGGCTGGTGTTACCCGTTATTTATATTCTTTCTTTTAGAGAGGGAGCGTGCAAGTGGGGAGAGAGAAAGAGGCAGAGGGAGAGAGGGAATCCCCAGCAGGCTCCACGCCCAGCACAGAGCCCGACATGGGACTCGATTCCGTGATTGTGAGATCATGAGCTGAGCGGAAATCAAGAGTTAGACACTTAACCAACTGAGCCACCCAGGCTCCCCTACTCATATTGTTTTTTAGTGTTTACTCATTTATTTTGAGAAAGAGAGAGAACAAGCAGGCAAGGGGCAGAGAAAGAGAGAGAGAGAGAGAATCCCAAGCAGGTTCCGTGCTGTCAGCACAGAGCCTGCCATGGGGCTTGAACCCACAAACTGTGAGATCATGACCTGAGCCTAAACCAAGAGTCAGAAGCTCAACAGACAGAGCCACCCAGGTGCCCCCCTATTTTTATTTTTAATTGTGCATATGTAGATTTTCTAAAATAAATTCATTACTATGTATAACAATCCTAAAAGAATATTTGGGAGCTAAGAGAAAAAATGAGTTGATGAGTCTCAGGATGTGTGGGGGTCCCAGGAAAGGCAGAGGGTGTGTGACTCTGTGACGGGTGGGCCACAGCTGGGCACCAGCAGACTGTGCCTCTGCCCTGCCCGCCCAGCTTCCCCCACCAGGCCCCCAGCTCCTCCCACCAGGCCCCCGCCCCCCCCCCCAGGCCCCCAGCTCCTCCCGCCAGGCCCCCAGCCCCTCCTGCCAGGCAGGGACCCCTACGGCCCCGGTGAGTGGTGAGTGCTGGGGCCAGGGGACTTGGGACTGGAGGACACAGTGCGCTAACCCCCGCCATCCCCGGGGGACCCCTGCTGTCAGGCTCACCTCCTTCTGCAAGACACGGGGTAGGTGCACAACACGTTCCCTGTAGTGCACCTGTTTGAGGCCCGCGGCACATACAAGGTCACAGTCAGAGGCGTAGTTTAGCTCTGGGCCCCAGAGGCACAGTCGTCTGTCACGGGCCCTCAACCGAACGGACTTGTCAGGCGCCTTCCGTTTCCTGGAACTCCAGGAGCCCAGGCCTTCTCTGAACTCCGAGCCAATGTCCTGTGACACCGAGGGGCGGGCCTCCCGTGCTGGTGGTCAGCCCAACGCGGGCACAGGCTGGACCCCCAGCCGCCGACCCGGTGACGGCCTGGAGGACCGGATGCGCCCCTGTAACATCGGCAGGAACACAAGCAAGTGCCAGCGCTCGGAGGACCTGCCATCTCGGTTCATGAGCTCCGTGCGCGTATCGGCTGACCCAGCAATTACACACCTAGAAATTTGCTCTTGTGGAAATGCGTGCATATTGCACAAAAATATTTAATAAGAGGTCCAACGCAGCCCTCCCCGTGATCGAAAAACATAGAAAAATCTAAGTATGCATTATTGGAGGTGGGGTGTGTACAATCTATAATGCTATATGATAATGTACATAAATACTCTGTACTATTAATACTACTATATAAATAACCTCTAATAGCACATGCTATAGGCTATTCCATCATTAACAATAAAAGAAATAAAGATTTCTTATGTTTTAAATGGAAAGGGATTCATGATGAGTTGTAAAGTGAAGGGGAAAAATAAATTGTAGAATAGTATATATAATTGTGTTAGACTTTTTTTTAATGTTTATTTATTTTTGAGGGAGAGAGAGAGACAAAGCATGAGCAGGGGAGACACAGAGAGAGAGGGAGACACAGAATCTGAAGCAGGCTCCAGGCTCGGAGCTGTCAGCACAGAGCCTGATGCGGGGCTTGAGCTCCCAGACTTCACGATCATGACCTGAGCCGAAGTCGGTTGCTTAACTGACTGAGCCTCCCAAGTGCCCCTGTGTTAGACTCTTTAAAAAATACCTTCAATTTGTACCTTATTTTTTCTTGGTAGTTAATAAAAGTTGTAAGGGTGTGGATTTTCCTCTGCTTTCTACTTTGAAAGAAACCGAGATTTATTTCTAGCCCAACTGAAACATATTTGTCACATACATTGTGTAAGTTTAGGATGAACAACACACTGATCTGATACACTTTAGCACTGCAAAATGTTAGTGTTAGTTACCACGTCCATCACGTCACATGATTACCGTTTCTTCTTTGTGGGGAGAACATTTAAGATCTACCATCTTAGGGACGTTCAAGTATATAACCCCTTATTGTTAGCTGCACTCACCATGCTGGACGGTAATTAGGTCCCCCAAACTTACTCATCACTGAAATGTGTACCCTTTTTTTTTTTTTTAGTGTGTACTTATTTTTGAGAGAGAGAAACTGACAGAGGTGGGGGGGGGGGGTCAGAGAGAGAGGGTGACACAGGATCCGAAGCAGGCTCCAGGCTCTGAACTGTCAGCACAGAGCCTGACACAGGGCTCAAACTCACAAACCGTGAGACCATGACTTGAACTGAAGTCAGACACTAGACCAACTGAGCCGCCCAGGCGCCCCTGAAATGTGCACTTTTTGACCAATGGTAACCACCATTCTGCTCTCTGGGAAACCAGCATAGTTTTGAGGCATAAGATTCTCCTTTGACTTATTTTCTGTATTTTCTACGTGTCGCTGTATTTTACTTTCTCTTTGCCAATTTTCATTTGAGAGAGCCTTATGTCATGTTCGGACTAGTAGGTTGGAGCATTTCATGGTTTTTCAAACATGTATCCACAGTTGCTAAGTTTCCCTGAATTCAAAATAGAGAATGGGGACTGGTCAATGTCTACTTCCAGGAATTCCGAGATTTCCTTTGAGTGCTGGGAGTGTTTCGTGCACAATTTGCAAATATTGTGTACATTTCATGAATATTTGAAAACGAGATGTGTCTCTATAAATTGCATCAACACCGATATCATTGCACCCTCACTAATTCCACTTTTTAAGTCTTCTACCTCTTAATTCATTTCTTGCCTCCTCACTCTGCCAGCACTCAGAGACATAATGTTCAAATCTCCCATAAATTCTGTGCTCTGTTCGCTTCTCCCTAGCTACTCGTCTCACTTAGAATGTCCCAAAGGGCTTCTGGGGGCTCAGTCAGTTAAGCATCTGATTCTTGGTTTTGGCTGAGGTCATGATTTCATGGTTTGGTGAGTTCAAGCCCTGCATCAGGCTCTGCACTTGGAATTCTCTCTCTCCCTCTCTTTCTGCCCCTTCCCTACTCCCTCTCTCTCTCTCTCTCTCTCTCTCTCTCTCTCTCTGTCTCAAAATAAATATATTAATTTAAAATAATACTAATAAAAAGAACGTCCCGAACCCACTTCCCAGGAACCATACTCCTTCACCATCTTCTGTGGATCATAAGCACTGGATTTCTGATTTTCCATTTGCTTCTTAAGAGATGAACATGTAGGAAGAAACCTCTTCCTTCAAGATTTCTGGATACGTCCAAATGGCCTAAGCATTTTGCTTTTGTTTCCTCCTTCCTGAGGGCAGGGAGGGGGCAGGTGGTGGGAGGGGGAACGCCCATCCCTGGCATGAAAGCCCAACCCCCCACCCCGCCCCGTCTTGTAGCCAGCGGTCCCTCTGGCTCCAGCGCTGTGAGCCCAGGTCTACGAGTTAAGGATGGGTGGCTGAGCACAAACCGGCTCAGCTCCCGAGGCCCCGCCGCCAGCAGGCCGGGGGCCGCTCTGCCGAACTCCCAGGGTAAGGACTCCCTGTCAGACATTCAAACAGGCCTGAGGCGTGAGCACCTTGCCTTCCTCCTGAGACGACGCAGAACCTGGACAGCTCCCTGCCCATCGCTGCTGCTGCAAAGGTTTGCAGTAGGCAACAGAGCCACCCAGAATGCAGTGGGCCTGCCCCCGCCCCCCCCCCACCTGCCTGTGCCCAGAAGCTAGGGACCCAGGAGCAGCAGAGAAGCTTCCAAATCAGAAGCTCCCTGGGCACTGCTGGGGAGGGGTTTCTGCACCCGGAAGGTAGGGGCTGAGGGCACAGGGCGAGGAGGCCTTTCTCCACTCCTCTGGGAAGCACAGGGTCCGAGGGACGGCCAGGAACACGCTTCTGCGCCCACCCCCACCACCCGCTGGGCTGTGCAGCCAGGACGGATGCGTCTATCAGACCGGAGGAGGGAGGTCCTCCTGTACAAGGCTGTGGGGCGCAAGCGGCTTGTGGCGGGGGGAGCAGTGGCAGAAAGTACACACGGCAACCCACCTTCCCTAGCAGTCTGGCGTCTGAAATCTCCCCTGGAGACACACCTCCCCTGAGGCTATGATCTGAGCATCAAACTAAATGATGACAACAGGAAAGCAGCACTGAGCAAAGCTGTCTGCCGCAGCCCCGGGTGGCAAGACACTGGAAACAGCCCAGTGGCCGCACGCAAGACAGCAAGTCCACGCAGAGGAGGTATGTGCAGTGCGAGAAAGAGGAGGAGGCTGGTGAGCTGTTACTCAGGAGATACAGTCACGTGGACACAGGAAAGTGCAGAAAAGTACTTATCCTTGTGTTTAAGGAAAAGGAGGAAAATAAAGTATACCTGATGCCATTCGTGCAGACGGAAAACACAGGAAGGATAAGTTCAGAATCAATGCGATCGGCACCCACAGCGGCCAGAAGGAAAAGGTAGAACGTGGGGACGAGGCGGAGGGGCAGGGGCCGGACACTCCTCTGAGGACAGTGTTCGTAGTCTCTGATTTCTAGAGCCTGTTAAGTCACATACTCAAAAAAGTTTTAGTCAAATGCCAAAACGGAACACAAACGAAAACAGCATACGTAGGACAAACCCAAGTGTATTTAGGAAAATTACGTAAGCACACTGAAGAAAGAGGAGAAAAACCAATTCAAGCAACTTTTGAACACACTTCCATGTTCATACCTTAGCCCTTCTGGCTGAAAACAAAGAAACAAACAAACAAAAGTCTTTTTAAAAGATGGAAACTCAATTGGTCAATTTGCTTTTCACCCTGGCGTGAGTTAGCAATTCTAAAACTATTTAATGTATATCGCAGGACTGAGCAAATAGTAAACATATTGTGAATAATGAGAGCCAGGTTTTTCACTGTTGGGAAAGAGAGTTAGAAATGTGGACAGGGGGAAATGCAGAACGGAGTCCCATGGTGTTGGATCAGCACTGGAAGTGTTAGCGTGGATGAAAGGATGGGCGGTGGGGAGAGACAGAGAGAGAGAATGGAATGATAGGTAGATGATAGATAGATACATATATACATAGGAAGACAGGCGGATGATATGCGCACGCGCACACATACACACTTCCTACCCTGTCTGCTCAGGGGAGGGTCTCCAAGAAGACCGTTGCCATGAGCACACCCAGAGTTCAGATCTTGGTTTCTAAGTACTATACCCCAGTAAAAAGAAACAAGGCTTCTTGGAGATATGACTGGCTTCCAGGCTGGAGCAGGAAAAGGATAAGATGATTCTGGAACGCTGCGTTGTACAGAAGTTAGGGAAGTATTTGAAGAAAGGAGTGGTCCATGTCTAAAGGACACAGAAGCCAGCCCCCAATGGTCAGATCTAGGACAATCTGAGCATCAGACTAAATAATGACAGGACCAGGTCATAGCCCATAGAATAAAGTAAGAATCCATGAGTCCATACGGATACAAATTGTACAAGAAAGAGAGAGAGAGCTCATCTCTACAGGAGGAATCTAGTGGCCAGGAGAAGGAAGGATGATTTCTACAAAAACAATCATAATGGTTTCAGGCAAGAAGCATCCATAGGTGTAAAACTAGTCAAATTTTCATAACAAAAGATGAAGATAATTAGGGAGTTTCAAAGAACCTCCCTGAAGACATTTAATAGTGGCAAAGGTGCAGATAATAACTTTAGAGAAACCCAGGGAAAGTTCACTTTGGTAGAAAGGGGACACGTAGACGCCACTTTCCCCCTGACATAACCAGACTGGCTGAGCCACTCCCCTTTCCCAGGATCCTGGTTAAAAATGCATACTGTTATATAGTCACAGGGAAATGTCAGACAAACCCAGACTGAGGGACACTCTGTAAAATAATGTTCTGAGCTCCTCAAAATTGTCAAGGTCATAGAGGACTAAGGCGCTGTTTTCAGCCAAAGGAGTCTAAGGAGATGGGTTCACTGGGGCAACGGTGAAAACAGAATGTGCTAGAAAGAACATAAAGATAGCAACTGGTGAGAAACAAGAGCTGTAGGTTAGATAATACTGTGGTATCAGCGCTAATTGCCTTATTTGGACTATTATACTGTGATCACGTAAGAGAACGTTCTTGCTTTTATAAAACACACAAGCAGTTCACAGGGGTAAAGATGCGCCGTGTCCTCCAGGCGTTCTCAGATGGTAAATACTGCTCTGTCTACGCACCGAGAGGGAATAAATAAGACAAATGTGGTAAAATGTTAACCTGGTAATTCTGGGCAAAGGGGACTTTTGTATTATTTCTTTCAACTCTCTGTGAGTCTGAAGTTATTCCAAAAAGAATTGTTTGTTGATGCAAGTCTCTCTGCAGATGTTAGAAGTCCCTTGGAACTTGTATCCTACAACATCTCAGGGTAAAGCCCTAACAACAAGCTGGCCCTTCTGACAGGCTTTGTGAATGTCAGAGGAGTCAGGAGATTTTCCGCTCACCAGAAAGGCTGTTTGCCCAAACTCCTCAGCAGAATCTTCTAGAGCATCTGAAGCATGCCCAACTTCCTCTTATTCTTTAGCACCCATAGACAGAGCTCATGATGAGGATAACTAAGTGAGTTTCCTACAACAGCGTCTAAAGAGCAAGGAAACACGATGTAAGTCAAGCTGTCTAAAGATTTAAGAACCATAACATCATGTGCCTGTTTTCCTTCCCTTCCACCCCCCAGAGCAGTCTTTCAGCCCCGGCGCTGTTGACCTTTGGGGTCAGACGATTCTGCGTTGTGGAGGCCGTTCTGTGCCTTCTTTTTCTTAATTTTTTAAATGTTTTTTTATTTATTTTTGAGAGACAGAGAGAGACAGTGCGAGCAGGGGAGCGTCAGAGAGAGAGGGAGACACAGAATCTGAAGCAGGCTCCAGGCTCGGAGCTGTCAGCACAGAGCCCGATGCGGGGCTCGAACCCATGAACCGTGAGATCATGACCTGAGCTGAAGCCGGACACTTAACCGACTGAGCCACCCAGGCGCCCTACCATTCTGTGCCTTGTAATGTGTTGAGCAGCCTCTGTGGTGCCCCCCCCCCACTAGATGGTAACGGACCAGCTTCCCAGCGGTGACAACCCCAAATGCCCCCCAATATTCCCAAATAGTTCCAGAGGGCTAGATCTGCCCCTGGCTGAGAATGGCTACTGCTGAACCATCAAGTCAGCAATTTGGTAATAAAACCCAAGTTCATTTCCCCTTTGAAAATGGTTCTGAAGAGCATTGAGGCTCTGTTAGTGAAAACCCGGCCCGTGCCTGCCAATGTTAGTACGTCCTCAGAGCAAACGTAGCCCCTGTCCCACTGAACACAGTGTGGGTCTAGGAGACCGAGAGGCAAAGCCCAGAGCCGGCCGTCGGCTTGGTGGTGAAATCTGCACTTTCAAACCCCCACATCCAGCCTTGCGATCTGTCGATAAGTAGCTAAATAAGGTCATTGCAGTCAGTTGTCACAGGACAGAGTCACCCTTGAATGAAACAGAATACCTGTAGGGTGACTAACTTGTCCCACTTTGTGTGGGACCTTCCCGATTAGAGCCTTGTGCCCAAAAAACCGAAGAGCTGGTCACTCCACGAGCCTGTGACCCAGTAAACGACACCACCTCCGCCCCCGTGAGGCAGCCAGGACGGAGAGCCTGGGACCGGTGAGTGCTCCCGCAGCGAGAAGCCGACATACCCACCTTGGCTGTCGCTTTTAAAGGGGAGGGTCATTCAAGACGGAGTTAACCTTCCAGAGCCAAGCTCATATCCAATCCCTGTCACCCCGAGGGCGAGGGACTGTTACCGCTTACAGTTCTGGCACAGCTGGTCTTCCATGGCAGAGGATGACGAGGTGGTGGTCTGGGGACAGGAGTGCCATGCGGGGCCCCAGGGCATGGCCGGACTCAGAGTGAGCGGGGTGCACGCTGCCAGGGGTCCCTTCATTTTCCCCCACATCCAAGTAGCAGCAGCTCCCGGGTGAGCCTTCCTGGAGCCGAGCCTGGCTGTGTGCCTGCTGCGCCCACGATCCCTACTGCTCTGTCCACGTTGTAGATGCGCCCATCCTAGAGATGGATGAGCTGATGGTTGGAGTCTCTGAAACCCAGCCGGTTTCCGAGGTGGCGTCCCCCCCCCGGGGCCGGCTTGACAGCAGAGGCCCCCCAAATGCCACTCCCCTCCCAGTGGCTCTGCTGGCCCGCTCCAGCCTCACCGGAAAACCAACAAATGCAAGGTTGCCAGAAACTTCAATAGTGACCCGCAGCTCCCTGGGCGACATGCCTGGAGGCGTGGCCAGCCCTGAAGGTCACAGGTAACCCTGGCGCCTGCTGTGGTGAAACCTACAGTGTGGAGTTCAAGAACGTCCCCAAGTCAATCCTCCAAGAAGACAACATGAAAGCTGAGGTCATGTGTGTAGACGTGAAGCAGGACGATCACAGCCACACTGACCCTGTTCCTGGTGTAGACGCAGGGATGGAGGGCGGAGCAAGCTGGTCCACGGAGGACCTCACCCCCCACGTTCCTGCATGGTCGCACGCTAGTTTTGAACTCCTTTCAGAAGACACAGCAGAAAGCCACGCAGCGGCTGTCACCTACAAAGACGCTTGGTTATAAAGTGCAGCTGGGCAAGGTCTCAGTACCGAGGCGGGGCTCTGCCAGCCAACGCATCTCCGTTTCATCAACCCCACTCTGCGGGCCGGAAGCCATGGGCAATGCGAGGACGGATGTCACTCGAGTGGGTATCGTGGCTCAAAAAAGGACTTTCCTTTGGCTTTCCACCCCCTCTAACAATTTACAAACGATGCCCAGCTCGCAGGTCCCAAAGAAACAAGAGTCAGGCTGGACTCTCGGCCCCGGGGCCATGGGTTGCTGCGCCGTGGCTTAAAGAAAAAGATCCTGATCCTGACAGAGCTGGGAGCCTCTTGGGTGTGGGCTCCCATCAAGGATGAAGCAACAGAAGTTGGCCTCTAGAAAGACAGGAGCAACTGTTTCTATTCACATCATGACACAGGCCCAGCAGTGAAACGTGTCATGTGTTTGGAGCATGCAGACAGGAAGCATGGCGCCACCAGACCTCACTGCTTCCCCATATCTACTGTCCACACAAATGATTTTCCTCTTAGCTCGGGTTGGTGTGAACAAGCCACACCCTCTATTTCTGAGCGTGTTCACCACTTGGGCTGCTCTCCGAGCACATGAAATGGTTTTACCAACAAAAAGCATGTGAGCACATTTTCATGCAGGTGCTGGACTGGACTGTCTAGAATCAATCTCACATCCAGGGGCTGCCTCCCTGGGGTGAGGGGGTCACAGCTCACAGCAAGTGGAGCTCAGGGAGGCCACACACACAGTAATGAAATGTAAATGCCAGGCCATTGCCTGAGAGTCACAACTGCTGAGACTCTGTGCACGGCAGAGGCGGTGGGGCTCGGCTCCAAGGGCCACCTCCTGCTTAGACAAGTAGTGGTCAGAATCTTCCAGCAGCACCAAGGAGGGGAAGAGGGGCACAGAATCCAAACCTCCCCTGACAGTCGAAGCTGCCTTCGAAAGCAAGGTCAAGTGCATACAACAGGGAGTTCCAAGATGCGATTCAAGTTGCTTTTTGTCCAGAATTGAAGCAACTAGAAAAGGGGAATAATCATGTTTTCCTTCTCTACCCCCAGAGCTGTATGAGAGGTTCCCCGCCGATGACAAGTACTCTAATGATAGAAACACGTTAGTAATGATAATTCACACTAATAAACTCTAACATGCGTTGAGCTCTGCCAAGCCCTGCGTGAACCACGTGACCTGCATTTCCTCCCTCTGCCCTCAGTGCCCTAAGAGGTTAATGCTTCATGAGCCCGCCTCCGGTAGGGACCCACAAACCTGCTGGAGCTCACAGAGCTAGAGGAAGAGTGAGGATTCGCAAGTGGGCTGCCGGTCTCCCAGCCCCTGCTTGGCTTCCGCTCTTCCTAGCCAACTGCAGCTCACCCCTAAACCCACCTGACCTGGCAGCGACTGGACTGGGATTTAGGATATTGTTGATGGTAGATCTAATCATCCTTCAATATATGGGAAATGGTCGTACATATTTATGACGACTCTCTACCATCCAGGATATTCTATTGACCAAACTGCCCATGTATGAACCCTTTGTTCATTCGTGGGAACACACTAATTCAACCACATTTCCAGGGGTTGGCAGATAGAAAGGTGGACATTGATCCATGAGGATGTCCCACCTGGAAGAGAAGGAGAAGGGACCATTCTAACCCAGGACGCTCCTGTGCGATGGAAAGAAAGAAAAGGTATAACAAAGACAAACTAATGCCACCCACGTAGGTGTTAAGAAAAGCAAAGAAGGGACACTGCAGTGATTACTGAAGAATATACAATAGTTCTGTCAGAAAGAGATGAAAAGGACAGCCCAGGCAGAGGGGCATCTGTGGCTGGAACCCAGGTGTCTACAGCAGCATCAGGGCATCATCCGAGATGAGGAAGAGGAGGGACGTGGCACCGAATGGAAAGATCCCATCTTGACGTATTAGGGCTTTGGATTTTGTGCAGAAGATTATGAGGAGCCACTGGAAGGTTTAAACCAGGGACGAGTCCCAGGCAGGTTTGCATTTTGGGGAGCCCCCTGCTGGCAGGGTGGAGAGACAGCGTGGGCAGGCTGTAACTAGGGGCACAAATGGGAGGAAATAATCACGGCAAACAAATGAAGAACCAGAGGAAGGCTCTTTCATCAGGGGAGGGAGAGAAGTGAACACATTCAAGAAATACTGTTGAGTAATTACTGCTAGGGAAACTACCTATCCTCGGCAGAAAATATGTGTATCCCGTCTGACAAGCAAAAGTCTGATGTTTGTTTCATTTGTGCTTCACTGCCTGCTCTGCCCAAGGTCCCATCTAGAAAACTGGCCCCAGCTGTGGACTTAGGAGGAACGGATGGAGCCAAGGGTGGACGTATGACGTCACAGGGCAGATGGAGCCAAGGGCGGACTGTGACGTCACGACAGTCAGGCCAGGGGCCAGCCCCTCCTGTGGCCCAGCTCAAGGGAGGGCTCCACTCCTCAGTCTGTCTTTAGAGACAACAAACGTTGTGGGTACAGAGCTGAAAGGTTATAGAGGAGGGACTTGGGCTCGTCACCACGTTGGGTCACCTGTAAGATGAGCAGGAAGAAAAAGCCATTCTGGGCAGGAGGGTGGAGCAGCCTCAGGAGAAGAGCAAGGAGTGGAGGCCATGCAGCCTTGAGGAGTGAGGACAGTGGCAGGTTGCCAGGTTCCAGAGGCTTTACTCGCCGCCTCCTGCTCAGATGAAGCCAAGCGTCCTCTCCTTGTCCCCCTTCTGTCAACAAACTCCCATCCTGACCCATCTTGACACAAGCCTGTTTCTGTCTCTTCCATCCCCAAAGTCGTAATTAAAACAAATCTTTAAAAAAAGTCAAAAAAGTAAAACACCCCGGTAAAAAAAATGGACAAAAGACATGAACAGGCAATTCACAAAAGAACGTAACTAACATACAACAAATGTTCACCCTCACTTGTAGTCCAGGAAATGAAATTTGGCAAAGATTTGGAAATTTGTTAACTACGAACATGTCACCGCTTGTGGTAGGAATGCAATTTAGTGACCCTCCCTCTCTAAAGAGCAATTTGGCAACAATTAACAACCAGTGCCTTCAATGTTCCCCTATCTTCTGACTCAGCAAATCCACTTCTGATCATTTATCTTGTAATAAAAAACCACTTCTGAATTGATTGTATTAATGAGCCAAACCTGAGCCCAGAAAATACAAAGATTTAAATACTGAATAAGGGTGTTCATTGCAGGGTTACTGATGGGAGCAAAAATTCAGGAACAACATAGATGTTTGGCAATAAGGAATTGATTGAATTGATTATGGATGGGATGGTTACACAGAGAGAAACAGAGAACATCACTATGCATCCATCCAAATAACAGGCAAGAAAAATATTAAATAAACTGGATGTTGACTTTACTTTTTAGGCCAAAGATATGTATGTATGTAAGCATGCATATTTGTGTAAACTATGACCCCTTTTGTTAAGTTTACCTATTTATTTTGAGAGAGAGAGCCGCGGAAGGGCAGAGAGAGAGAATCCCAAGCAGGCTCCGCACTGAGTGCAGAGCTCGATTCAGGGCTTGAACTCACGAACCACGAGATCGTGACCTGAGCCAAAACCAGGAGTCAGACGCCTAACTGTCTGAGCCATCCAGGCACCTGACCATTCTCTTTGTAAAATAAAACTCAACTATATATATGTACTTTATATACATACATATATCACGTGCCCCCCACATATAACATATGCATATATGTACAACTTTGGAGGCCGGTCAATCTTCAAAAATAAAAGGTCTAGGATATGTATATAGTATATATGGTATATGTGTGTATATATAAATATATACCAAATATTGATATATATTAATATGTTTTATGTTAGGTCTGTAAAAAATATGTCAATAATGATTTTCACCAAATGGTGGAATTTAACATATTTTTTCTACACTCTAAAGTCTATAACAGACATGTAGGGATTTTATAATCCGGAGAATTGTTTTCCTAAGAAGTTGAAAGATGTATAATCCAGAAGAGCTGCCAACAACTGGGCACAGGAGAAGACGAGAAACCCTGGACCCCGGCCCATTCCTCGCTCCCCCTGCCACTGCTCTGCACCCCTGCCTGGCTGCGCTCCCACGGCTCCTGGCCTCACCCCTTCCTGTCCGCCCCCGCTGCCCCTGCTCTACCTCAAGCTCTCTGTGGCTCTTACCAAGGCTGTTGCAGTTGTTACTGGCTTCCTGCCTGCCCGCCCGTCCTGCCACCCTCCTCTTCCAATCCACCACCCACCTGCAGCCAGAATGAAAGCCGTATGGTGCTTCCCTGTCTTTCCCACCCCGTTTAAAATCCTCTGATGGGTTCCCTTCACTAAAGAAGAAAGTGCAGTTTCGTTAGCACGGCCTGAACCCTCCTCCATGATCCGACCCCAGTGAGCCTCTAGGACGTCATCTCGACCCCACTGAGCCTCTAGGAGGTCATCTCAGAGCTGAAAGGCGCGCGCACCTCGGTCTCAGCCCGTCTCACATCCCATCATCACATTCACATCTCTGTTACTTCCTCGCCTTCTTGGGCCTCTGACTCTCCATCTGTACCGACTTCATGGAAAGCTCTCGGTGCCTGATACCAGGTAAGCACTCAGCAAATGTTTGCTGCTGTTACTAGTTTGTCAGTACCTTGCACATGGACTCTTGTGGGTCAAGGGAAAGAACCACCCAGACTAATTCCCAGGTTTCTGACCTTGCCATTAGCTGGAGAACAGAGCCATTCACCAAACACGAACTCCCTGGGGGGGTCGGGGGGGGAAGGCTCACTGAGCTCAGTTTCAGACGGGCTGAGGCAGCGGGTGGACAGGACCGGAAGGAGGAAAGACACAGCTCAGAAGGCAGACCTCTATATGCCCTCGTGGGGGGGATGCCCCCTTGCCCCCCCAGACCGCACCCCTGTGCCATCACTGCGATGGAACAGCACTGAGGAGCCCCCCAGCTGACCGTCCCTGAAATGGGGGCGCGAAATAGACAGATCATCCCCATCACCCTTCACTGAACCCCCGTTATCTCTCAAGATTGGAAACAGTTCTGATTTTTTTAATGGAACACCAAAACTGTTCTTTATCAAGATATAACAGAACAGCCATGTGCTTTTTATAAAACTGATTACAGAGATCAGATGAAAGGGGCTGATGAGGTCAAATGCATTTCAAATTCCCTCCTTTTTCTCAGATGGAGAAATGTTTTCGATTACGTTCGTTAAAAGTTCACCACCACCCGATAGGAATCTCGAGAAAGGGCATGAATGTCGCTAAATCAGCTCTAAAAGAAGGTAACGTGGAGCAGAATAAATCTGGGCTAACCAGGAGCTCAGGTTACACAGACTTCCAGAAAGGGGTGATCACGGGAAACGTTTGGAAGGGCTCCTCAGAGGAGCCGGACTGGTGCCCAAGGTCTTGAACCAGAGAGGCCTGGAAATCTTCCCGTGGCTGTAACAGTTCCAGTGTGTTGGTTCTCATATGCCATTTTACGAGCCGTGGAGGCCTACGCCTTGTCTTACTCATTGTAAACCCCCTCAGAGGTTTTCAAACCAGATTTTAAGACTAGTTTTTTTCACTGTGACTCTATGAGTCCCTCATTTCTTCATTCAGCAAATACTCACTGGGAGCCGGGCCTTTGCTCCAGACCAGACATAGAAAAGACAGTTTCTGCCCTTGTGAAACACTCTGTTGTGGAAGGGACAGGGGCCACAGGTAATTTAAGGAACCCCTAGCAGAAAATAAAATCATCTGAACTTTCCTTAGAGGTAACAGCACTTACCATCTTGGTCAAAGGTCTTTTCGACATTTTTCATTCGTTAATAAGAATAAAAAACAGGAAAAAGTCCGCATCCTAAGACAGAGTCTATTTTTCTATGGAATATTGTTTATTTCCTCAAATATTCATCTGCAAGGTCGCTTTCGATGGTCACACGTCTCAAACTATTCCCCAGTATTTTCATTCATCAGGAACTGTTTGTTTTTCAAGCTGCCGTGGTGCCGGCCCCTGGGATGGGAAGAGGCATGAGGACCTCACAGGCTTTGCTGGAAGGACGAGAACACCCAACCCCCACCCATGGCCAGGGAGGAAACGGTCACCCGCAGTGCAAAGTTGGGGGCATGTCCCCGAGGCGCAGAGAAGGGTTGGAGCCATCAGGGAGGACTTGGACCTACGGCCGACCTTAGGTTCGGGGACGGAAGGGTGGACGTTCAAGCCAGAAAACAATAAATTCTGGAGGATGGAATATTTCTGTCTTCTCCTCACCTTCTTGCCCTTTGAACCCCGAACGATTCTATTATACCCCCATAGCCCTGCAGTTTTGCTAATTCTGTCCCGCAAATCGAAACGCTGACCACCTCTATCTACAGCTGTCAAAATCCTGCTTTTCCAGCCCCTGCAATGACGTGAGATAACTCTTGGCCGTTTCCCCCTGAGGTGCCCGGTCACAGTTTAGAAGAAATCACACAACTTCTTCTCTGAAGACACAGACGAATCCAAGCAGAACCACATGAGGACAAGTTTGCAGAGTGTGCTAAAAATAGCGTCACGGGAAAACTAAGGACGCCCCAGGGAGTAAATAGAGAAACCTACGGAATGACAAGCGTGGATGTTTCCACTCAAATAAATACTCTTTTACCATAATTCCAAGTGTTAATACAAGGACCCAAGTGCAGAAATATTCCTGAGTCTACGTCAGTGGCTCTCAGAAAACTTTCAGCCGACACAAGTAAGACGTATGAGCCACTCCCACCAGTAAAGCAGCTTGGAAGGAAGAGGAAGAAGTAACATTTGGACAAGCTCCCCGGGAGACTGTAATATGGCCCCTGCTGTCCCCCGCGGGGAGCTCGAGCCCCGCACCACAGATATAATGAATGAGCTGTAAAGGCATGGTTGGTGCCCCAATAAGTTAGATCCAAGATTTTCTAATGGCTTCACGGCTACAGAAGCACTTTCCTGCCACATACGCATATGCTGAAAGGAAACTCAGAATGTTTTGCTGCCAAATGAGCTAGAAGGTAAAGAACCCACGGCTGCATCGACAGAGGAAAGAATCAGCACAATGCACCACGCACGAACAGCGGGATACTACTCAGTCATTAAAAAGGAAGGGAACCGTGACGCATGGTCAGACATGGATGAACCTTGAAAGCATTGTGCCGAGTGAAATAAACCGACACAAAAGAACATTGTATGGTTTTACTCCTATGAAGGACGGAGAGTAGTCAGATTCCTAGAGATAAAAGTGGAATCGTGGGTGCCAGTGGCCACAGACAGGGGGACAAGAAGTTAGTGTTTGAGGAATAGAGAGTTTCCATTGAGAAAAATGGAAAAGTTCCAGAGATGGATGGTGGTGATGGTTGTGCAATACTATAAATATGGTTGTTGCCACCTCTGCCACTTAAAAATAGTTACCATGGTAACCTTTGTG
Organism: Helogale parvula; assembly: GCA_004023845.1. Lineage (NCBI taxonomy): Eukaryota > Metazoa > Chordata > Mammalia > Carnivora > Herpestidae > Helogale > Helogale parvula. Next base: position 24,784 of record PJEM01001606.1, read on the forward strand.
TGACATCTATCCACCCCCAAAGTAAATGAGCCGAAGGTCAGGAAGCACTGTTCAGCACCCTGAACGTCCCTGATCTGGTCCCAAGTAGGGAGGGTGACTGCTGCTTCCTCTTGGTACAGTGTGCACAGGAGAGGTCTCCCCCCATCCAAGGAAGCCTGAAAAGCAAATCCTCTGGAAGAGCGTGAGGTAAGATCCCCAGTGACTAACAGCTGCACCAGTTCTTCTTAAAATCACCATTGAAATAGAATCTAGTGCACAGTTTGGATTTTTCTCAGAAAAATTCTTACAGGGGCACTTGGGTGGATCAGTTGGTTAAGCGTCCGATTTCGGCTCAGTCATGATCATGTGGTGCTTGCACTGAGCAACGAAGAATTCTGAAAAATGGAGGCAAGTTAAATCAGTGACACTTACAGAGATCTAACTAAAGTACGTTGTGTATTTGTCTCATGACACAGCACACAAAGCCTATAGAATATGATTTGTAATTCCAGATGTGAGATCACAATAAGGCCATAGAAATAGAAATCCACACAGTACACGGTATCTGATAGGCTCTGAGCTCTCTTCCCGCCCCTCACCCTGCAGGTGCACCATAGGGATTTTTTAAATAGTTAATTGGCTGGGGATGGGAGAGAAACAGCCTAAAACTTGCCTTCCTGAAAACACATTGACTTCATATTTCTTACCCGTTTTTCTTAAAACTGAAGGAGTGGCTCAGAAGAAAATTTATAGCATTATATGCTTATATTAGAAAACTTAAAAGGTCGCCTGTCAAAATCTAAGCTTCCACTTTATGAAACTAGAAAAAAAAGAGCAAAATAAACCCAAAGCAAGAAGAAGGAAGGAAACAATAAAGATAAGAATAAAAATAAGCAAAATAAGGGGCGCCTGGGTGGCTCAGTTAGTTAAGTGTGCAACTTCAGCTCAGGTCACAACCCCACGGTTTGTGGGTTCCAGCCCCTCATCAGGCTCTGTGCTGACAGCTCAGAGCTTGGAGCCTGCTTCTGATTCTGTGTCTCCCTCTCTCTCCACCCTTACTCTGTTAGGGTTTTGTTTCTATCTCTCAAAAATGAATAAAAATGTTAAAAACTTTTTAAAAAAGAAGTGAAATTGTAAAAAACTGAAAACAAAAGAAAAGTAAATGAAACTAAAACTAGTTCTTTAAGAAGATCCATTAAATTGATAGATTTCAAACCAAATTGACAAAAGTAAAAAACGAAAGGTCTCAAATTATCAATACCAGGAATTAGAGGTTATTACTATAGACAAACTGTGCAGATATAAAAAGAACAGTAATAGAATACTAAGAACAATTTTACTCACATAAAGTCTTCACTTTCAATGAAATGAATCAATTCTCAAAACCCCAAACTACCAAAACTCATTCAAGAAGAAATAGAAAAACTTAATAGTCCTACAACATTACATAATTTGAATTTGTCATTTAAAACTTTCACAAAAGAAACCCTCAGATCCAGATGGGTTCACTGGTGATCTCTACCAATCATTTAAAAAGAAATAACACTAGCTCTACACAATTTCTTTCAGAAAACAGAAGGCAAAGAAATATTTTTCAACACTGTTTTTGTGAGACCTGGTAACTGAACCAGACAAACACTACAAGAAAATACATCTACTAACTAATGGACCTCATAAATGTAGATGCAAAAATTCTAAACAAAATACTATCAAATCAAATCAACAGATGTAAAATAATGTACTGTGACCAGATGGAATTTGTCTTAGTAACGCAAGATTGGTCCAATATTTGAAAGTCGATCAGTTAAGAGTAGGCTAAGAGTATAAAGAAGGAAAAGTACATGATCATATCAATTGTTGCAAAAAGAAGTGACAAAATTCAACATCCACTCATGACTAAACAAACAAACAAACACCCCTTAGAAAACTAGAAATAGAAGGGACGTCCCCTACCTAATCAATGGCACCTACAGAAATACCTCCCGCAGACATCACTTAATGGTGAAGGACATAATATCTCCCCTGAAATGGCGAACAAGGAAGACGTCCACTCCCAATATTTGTCTTCAGCATCATCCTGACGTCCTAGTCAACGCAGTAAGGTGAAATGATGGAGTCTCTAAGGAAGTAATTCAGGCTAAATGAAGACATAAGGGTAAGATCCTGATCCGAGAGGATTAATGTCTTTATAACAGAGACATCGGAAAGCTGGGAGGAATATTTACAAGTCACATATCCAACAAAAGTTTGGATCCACAATGTGTAAAGAACTCCCAGGACTCAAGAGTAAGAGAACACAACCCAATTTTACGATGGGTGAGACTTACATAGGCACTTTACTAAGATCTTACGTGAATGACAACTAAGTACATTAGAAGACATTCAGGATCCTTAGCTAACTGGGCACCTGTGAATTAGAACCCAGTGAACTATCAGGACACACCTGTTAAAATGGCTAAAAGTAAAACCCCTCGTAATACTGAGTGCTGTCAAGGGCACAGAGCAACTAGACAGAGCATTGCTACTGGGAATACAAAACGGTACACAGAAAAACAGTTTAAAAATTTCCTTCCAACTCAGACATACCCTCAATATGCACATTGATCCACTCTTAGGATCTTTCCCTGACAAAAAAAAAAAAGGAAAAGAAAATTTATGTCCATATAAAAATGTGTGTGTACAAATGTCCACAGCAGTTCTATTCATAATTACCAAAGACTAGAAACAACTCAAAAGTCCTTCTACGAATGAATGGATTACAGACTGTAGCATATTCACAACCAGATTACTAACCATAAACAGGAAGGAACAAATGACTGGTGTCCACAGCATCGCGGATGAATCGCAAAGACACTCAAGGGCACTGTGCTGAGTGAAGGGAGCCAGTCCCAAAGAGTGACATGTTTCCCGATTCCGTCTCCTTGGCGTTCTCCATAAGACAAGGCTGTGGCAGCGGAGGACAGAGCAGGGCTTCCAGGAGTTCAGAGAGGAGGATGATTGGTTGGACAGCAAGGGAGTGACAAGAAATTTTGGGGGTAGTGGAACTGTCACTGGTCCTGACGATGGCAGTGGTCACACGATCCTATTTAGGCTGTTAGCATCCATAGGATTCTGCAGACAAACATGTTGATTTTATTTTACATTAATTTAGAAAAAAGAATTGTTTAGGACATTGAACTATAACATGGATTTCTTTCTACATGATGAATGGTAGAGTCAACCACTGAACACCCCTGGCGCCCTGCCTCCTTCTCCAGAGCATTCTACCTTCTCATCATCACTTTCCGTGCCCTTTGATATTCATCAGAGCTCAAAATTCTCTTTCATGTTTGCACCCATAAGTACCTAAGACCAACACCGTTTATTAGACCAAGTACGACATTAATTACCATTTTGTGTCTTGCATCAAAATCTGCATACCAGTCAGCCTTCTAAATTAACTCTTTTTGTAGATCACACAAAAAAATCATTGTCATTTCCTCATTGCTGGAGATACGGCCGCTAAACATGAGATCTCTGTCTGGGGCAAATGCAAGGACACACGGGCTTCACATTTCCGGCTGTTCAAGTTTCTGACTTGCATTGTTCTGGGAACTTAAGGATTTCAAAATCCAGCATGCTGTATAACCACACTGCACCTACTGACATTCAACCCCAGATATCATTGTCAGGGCTTCATAAAACATCTAATAAATAGGCTTCTTATGAACCCCTCGCTATCAAATGTATATTTTAAAGGTCTTTCTTAACACCCATTATTCAGAAAGTCAGACGCTCTCGGAGTACCTGTTTACCCAGGTGCTGGATACTAATCACCCTTTCACACGGAACCAGAATCCTAATAGGACCTAAAACGGAGTGACAAACAGTTGTTAAACTCCTGCTAAAACTTCCATGAAGGGCCATATCTTCTTTTATTCCTTCTTTAAAACTTCAATACAGATGTAACCCAAGGGGACATTTTTTCCAATTTCACTGTCTGCTGGCAGCCCTCTCCAGGAACGCGCTGCACAAGTGTGCATTGTATATTCAAGGGCAATTAAGTTGCTAATAGTCAGCTATTTCCAAAGTCGTCGGCTGCAGATGATGATATATTACGGAACATCTGATGCCAGAAATGTAAGTGGGGAAGGAAGGCTACTTTTCCTTTAACTCTTGTTAATGAAAGAACCCAGCATATCTGAAATGAGAGCTGAAGTTTCATACTAAAGTGCCCCGTGTCGAGCCCACGGTATAGGAGCCGTTGCCGTGCAACGGGCTTATTGTGCACACGGGAGAAGAAAAGAGGCTAACGTATTTTTTTCCCATTTAGTCGTACCGAAGACTCTGCATCTTTCCTCACAAATTCCTTCTAAAACACTTAAGCGAGATCGGACTCTCCCTACCCCAGATAGAGATGTTGGAGCTCATTAAGCCCTTCCTTCCAGAATACTAATTCTGTGCTTCACTGGGGCTTTATTACAGATAAGAGAATCATTCAAAATTACAGGACACGAAACGGGTCTCTTCTGAAGCCATCTTAGACCACTTGAGGGGGAAAAATACTCTTATCAAGCGCAATTTTTTGGCAATAAAATGGACCCAAACATTTGTTCAAAGTTCTGACAACCCAACTTCACCTCGTTTCCTGCACAGCACTGAATGCGAGCTGTAAATCGCTGTGCAGATTCCTAGAGCCTCCTTCCCCTCCCCCCGCAGACGAGCGTCCTGAGTCCCAGGCTCTGTTCTTTGCTACAAGCCTCGCGGGCCTGCGTGTCTGGACTCCGCGGCGCCCTCTGCCGGCCTGAGAGCACACCGCCCGGCTGGCTGTGACCTAAGCCCAGACTCTTGTCCCCCCACCCACGCATGGACAGACAGGTGCCCTATGGGATCGAGTCGCCCTGCTTGAAGCCAATACTGTGTCAGTGCAACTTTTCATCCCATTCAGTTTTTACCTTCCATCCTTAGGACAAATACACTGTGCACATTTGTCAGATCCTTACAGGACATCCCAGAGAGGGCAACGGAGAAACCTGCGTGAAACACAAATGTCACAGAGGGTAGGAAGAGAGGGGCAGAAGGCAGCTTGCTTCCAGGGACCACCCTCTGCGTCCTCGCCGCCTTCTTCTCCTCAGGGTCTTTCCCTCAAGCTTCTGACAACCACACTCCATTTTTCCTGCAGGCACAGTGTAGGAGAAAGGAGTCCACATTCAGAGAGGCTGGTATTTAAACTGGCGGCCAAGATGTGGGACAAAATCCTTCCTCCTACCAAGGCTTTTCCAGAATCTTCCACTTATGGAGCAGCCACCCCTCCTCCAGCCCCGAGCCCAAGCCACACTGCCAGGGTGAGCCCTGCCTTCCCCAAGGCCAGCCGGATGATGGGCCGGGCCGCAGGGGGCCAGCTGCGTGGCCTGCGGCAGGATGGTGAGCTGGGGAGCCGCTTTCCTTTGTCCTCCAATATTATGCAAATAAGCAAATCAAATTAAGTACCTGAGCTTTTTTTTTAATTAAGGGTTTTGATTAGATGCAGATCTGTTGTAGGGCAGAGAAGAAATTTTATTCCAACACCCCAGACACCCTGTCTTTTCTGCAAGTCTTCAATCAAGGCAGATCTGCAAGAATTACAGGAGCCCCATCTTTTGATTTCCAGGTGGGTGGGCACCTGGGACAAGGGGGAGGTGGAGGGGGCAGGAGCCTGGGGATAGCGGGAGAGAGAGAAGGAGGAGACTCATTTAGAAGTCAAACTCGGCTGCTTGGCACGTCTAGAACTTCAGTGTGTGACAGCACAGAAAAAAAAAGAGGGGTTCATGTGACTCTTAAGGCCCAACTCGAACACAGGAAGTTCCCATTGCCCCAACCCAGACCGGTGACCAGATTTGATAGGAGTAGCAAGTGTTACAGCCGGGGGTCTCCCAGACCACCGCCTCCATCTCCTACACCATTCTACCGATTCTGTTCCACAGTTCAGAGCAGTCAGAGGCGGGGGTAGCCTCAGGCTGGTGGTGGGGGAGGGGCTTGCGTCATTACAACTTTTCACAAGTGAGTCAAAATAGTTCTTCTCAATCAACAAAAGCTGATTTTCGCGTCCCATGTGTGGGGCGCCACACCAGGCACGTCCCCTCATCCTTCCTTTTGATTTTCACCCTGCGAGTGGCTCTGGTACTCTCAAATTCTCTCTCCCCTGGAGAGGAAGCAGTGGAGGTCTGGGAAGTGTTGGGAAGAGGGTCCAGAAGCCTGGATTCAAACCCGATGTCAGAACACTGCCTGGTGCATCCTAAGTGCGCAGTAAATATTTGTTAAGTGAGTAAATGAATGAATGAAATGCGGGGGTGGGGGGTGAACCTAAGAATAGACTCTGAGATAATGATCAGGCAGCGAAACGGGTCATTCCAAGGCAAGGTACTACAAGGTAGGAGAAAGACGACGGTAACCTGGATTCTGGTCCGACTCTGCGGAGCCAGACACCTGATCTTAGACAAGTCCGTGCTGCCCAGCCCTCTTCCTTGCACAAACCGGAGCTGTGCATTGGGCAGTCTTAGCTGGAACGTGGTGTCCTGGATTTCGTCCAAACAAGTCACACGGAGTCACTCTCTGATGGCCAGGTACAGCTAAGCCAGTGACACTAAAAATAGCATCTCTGGGAAGCTCCAAATCAGAGCCAAGGAATCAATCCAGAGTCAAATCACCATTTGGAGGAAGAGTCAGCGGCTCAGGCACAGAGCCCGTCAAGCTGGCGCACTGGGGACTTAAGGAGTGGGTTCTCCCACTTGTCTCCCGGACCCCCACCCACCGCAGCAGGGCACTGGACAGAAAATTGCAAAGCTGTTCTCATCCCACTCCAGAGGGACACCCGCTGACACCATTCCCACCTGCTGGAAAAATACAGACTCACGTGTTAAAGAAATACAAATGGATGGTAAATTCATGAAATGATGTTTAACCTTCCTAAAAATCCATGAAAGAAAAATTAAAATAAGGAGATACCCTTTTAAACCACCAACCTGATAAAGATCAAAACAACTAATAAAGCCCAGTATTGATTAGAGTGTGGGAAAAATGAGATGCTTCTACGTAGCCGGTGGAAATACAAGGTGGTGCAGCCCTAGACTTGGTGATTTGGCAACGAAGACACAGGCCAGTACAATAAACACCTTTGACCAAACAACTGGAAACACATGGCAAAGAAAGAATGGAACCAGAATGTTTATTGCGGTCCTGTTTACAACAGACTCAATATTCAACAGTAAAAGTGTAGACCAATAAATCGAGTAGAATATTATATCATTTTTAAGGACGAAGAGATAGCTTAATTAATTTGCATGGAAAGACATCTGAGATAGTTATTAAACAAACAAAAAACACTTCCAAACAGAGTGAAGGGAAAGAATTAGCCGGGTAGACACCCAGACAGTCTATAAATTACACCACCAACTGCTACCAACCCTCCTCTCTAGGAGAAACCATGATGGGTGATTTTCGCTTCTTTTACATTTGCAGATATTTTCTGATCACTTTATAGTCATGTGTCATTTTCATAATCTTCAAATGAGCAAACCAATGAAGCTTTTTAAATTTTGTAAATTTATATCTGTATAGTGAGAATCACCACTAGCTGCCTAGAAAGTAAATAGGTGTAGGGGGCGCCTGGGTGGCTCAGAGGTTGGTTAAGCATCCGACTTCGGCTCAGGTCATGCTCTCACAGTTTGTGGGTTTGAGCCCTGCGTCAGGCTCTGTGCTGAGAGCTCAGAGCTTGGAACCTGCTTCAGATTCTGTGTCTCCCTCTCTCTCTGCCCCTCCCCCACTCACACTGTTTCCTCTCTCTCTCTCTCTCTCTCTCAACAAAAAATGAATAAAACATTTTTTAAAAAATTGAAAATGAATAGGCATAGTTTCTAAATTACCAGAATAGTCTTTTTAAGTAAAAAGGAAATGTGATCATTATAGCAAAAAATAAAAATAGGAAAAGAAAAACTAAGACAAAAAAATACATTAAGAGTCTTGTGCTAGCTGGGCGCTAAGACAAAATATATATTAAAATGGAACATCAACATACAATACAGAGAGATGTAAAGGGTAGTGACTCATAAACTGGAAATGTAAAATAAGACCATCGGAGTAGCGCATCAGCCCCCCCACCAAGCTCGCCCCTGGCCTTGCCTTGTGTTGAAGGATCTTCTTACTGAATGACAATCTTAAGGCTGGTGTCTCAGTGCAGAGAAGGGCAGAGCAAAGTAAATCACAGTACAGAGAATGCAGACACAGACCCAAGAACTTATGGGAATTCATAAAAGGAAAAGGAAGTATTAAGTTAGATTCCTAGTTATTACCCAGGACCAAAATAAAAGTACACAGGAGTTAAAATTTTAAATATAAAAAATATGCCATTAAGTTATTAAAAGAAAACACATAAATATTTTCATAATCTTGGAGGGAGAATGTCTTTTTAAACAAAATACCGCAACAAATACCACAAAGGATAAACTGGATAGATTTTGCTATAAAAATTAAGAAAGAGGGGCACCTGGGTGGCTCAGTCGATTAAACCTCTGACGTCAGCTCAGGTCAGATTTCACATTCGTGGGTTCGAGCCCTGCGTCAGGCTCTGTGCTGACAGCTAGCTCAGAGCCTGGAGCCTGCTTCTGGTTCTATGTCTCCTTCTCTCTCTGCCCCTCCCCTCTCATGCTCTGTCTCTCTCTGTATCAAAAATAAATAAAACATTAAAAATTTTTTTTAATTAAGAAAGAAAGAAACAAACACTGTGGTACAGAAAACCATACTTTAAACAGAAATAGGAAACAAAAATATAAAAATATATATTCTAACATGCCTGACAGATCATGGTTTATACTCAAGATATAAAAAGTCCCGAGAAATCAATAAGAATGGAAATGAGTAGAAAATTATCCAAATGGCCAACTAACATACGAAGAGATGGGAATGGAGACCTTTCGGACTGCCCAGACTCGCAGCAAGAAGCAGAGGCCAATTCCAAAGAATCTCATTATCTTTTTTTATGTCTATTTATTTTTGAGAAAGAGAGACAGAGCACGAGCAATAGAGGGGCCGAGAGAGAGGGAGACGCAGAATCCGAAGCAGGCTCCAGGCTCTGAGCCGTCAGTACGGAACCCACCCACCATGAGATCATGACCTGAGTCAAAGTCAAATGCTCAACTGACTGAGCTACCCAGGCGCCCCAAGAATTTCACTATCTTGATTGAGGTCAGTTACTTAAGTGCATCAACAAACTTCATGTAGTTCTATAAAATGGGGATCCACACAGAATTTTCACTAGAAAATCATGTGCCAATGTATTACTTTCCTACGGCTCCTGTGACAAGTTCATCTCAAACTTCATGGTTTGCGACAACACAGATTTATTATCTTGCAGCTCCATAGGTTAGAAGTCCAAAATGAGTCCCACTGGGTTCGAATCAAGACATAAATAGTGCTGTGTTCCTCTTGGAAACTGCAGGGTAAACTCTGCTCCCTCTCCCTTCTGGCTCCCAGAGACCTGATCTGACCTCCCTTGACCTTCCTCCATCATCAACACCGGCAGCATAGCACCTACCAGTCTCTCTCTGACTCTGACATTATGCTTCCTTCTTCCATCTTTTAAGGACCCACGTGATTCCACTGGGTCAAGCCAAACAACCCAGGATAATCTTTCTTCCTCAGAATCATTGACTTAATCACATCTGCAAAGTCCCTTTTACTATGGAAAGTGACACATTCACAGTGTTCTAGGATTAGGATGTGGACATCTTTGGGCAGGTGTCATTCTGCCTGCCGACCCCAGGGAACTAAATTAATCAGGGCATGAAGAAGCATCAAACTCAGAGCTTGGCAAACAGTATTCAATGCACTCAGAAAGTGTTAGCTGTGATCACAAGTTATTAACAATCAAGGAAAGGTATGATATCTGGGACTGATAGTGACGGGGGGAGAGCACCCAAACACAGCTTGTGCACGAGAATAAACCGGAAGAGCAGGCGGTGAGGACGCAGTCTGTGAGCAGGCTCGGCGTCTATAAAGAGCCAATGGAATACTGCGCACCCATCCAGGATTGTTGTAGACGTCTGATTATTGACATAGAAATCATTTCACAATATCCTAGTTGAAGGTAGGTTCTAAAAGAATACCGTCTCATTAAATTCCATGTTTGTAGAACAAGGTAGGTGTTACTATGTGTGTCTGTGTGTGCAGGTACACGCCAATGTAGAAAAAGTGCAGAAAACTGCACATAGGTATCAGCAAGCGGGCGGTAGGGTGAGGTGACTGCTGTAGACTTCGGGGGGGCTCGGGATGTCTCTGCGCGCTGGCCCAGCATGCCCGGCTTTGCAGAAGAAACTTCTCCCTTCCTGAGCACCAGCCTCTGCATTGCAGGAGAAACGCCAGGCGGTTAAGAGCCAAGAGGCCCAGTGGCTTCATGTATGTGCAATGTTTCTCAACTTACTCTGTACATATATGGAATACTTACCCTCTCGACCCTCATGGGGTTGATGTTGGGGCCAAAGGAGGAAACCAGAAGGTAATATGAGAGTGAAAAGATCTAGACACGTTCCAAAAACTGTTCCTCTGCTATCTGACCACAGCTGACCTCCAACTTCATGAGGGCAGGGGCAGCAGGGACCCCCTCACGTGGCACAGTACCTGAGTGTGGGGGGTGGTCAGACACCTCACCCACCCAGGGTCCTGCTGCACCCACACCCCCACACCCCGGCTTCCTCCATGCCTGGCTAGCTCCCACGTCGTCCACCTGCATGCAGTGTAAATAACGAAATTGCTTCCCTGAGCCAATAAACTGAGCACCGGCTGTCACAGGACCGGCACCTCTCAGGTCGGCATGCCTGTTTTCAAGCCAGGGACCCGGGTCGGGGATGGGAGATTCGTCCCATGGGGGAAACTCTAGGAAATGGTGTAAAGCAGAAGCAGACACATCAAGATGTTCCCATTCAAGGAGCAAAGGAGTTGGGGTATTTGTACATGAGATCTCGAAGTGCTGGGTCGAGGGAGGACGGAGGGATGGGGCATCGGCCCTCAGCACTCCGACTATGCCACAGGGTATCCCACAGGCAGGGGAGAGACGGGGGGACAGGCTGTCCAACACTGGTAGCCGGAAAGCGGGATACAGGTGAGGCGCCCCACAACAGCTGGAAACCCACGTGACACAGGCATCCGCGTGTCTTTGTTAAACGTCTGTCTCCTTGGGCAGCAACCTCCTTGAGGGACAAGGGGTTTGCCCGACCTCACAGGACCCGACCCAGTGTCGGCTGCACAATGAGACCCTGGACTGAGGTTTGCCCGTGGTCAGTGAATGAATGAGTCTTTACATAAGATGGTGTCTAAAGGGCGCGCGGTACTGATCAGATAACAAGCCAGAGTTTGGGAACACAGCTGAGTTACGATTCAACTTGACCTACAACTGCGACCACCAAGACCGCTCAGTTCTCACCTTCTCTTTAATGCTGTGGTTTTGTCCAAATAATACAGCACATTCAATGCCTACAGTTTAAAAGCTGACCAAGTAGCACATTTGCCAATGAAACTTTCAAGATATTCCCACACTGGGGCGCCTGGGGGGCTCAGTCGGTTGAATTTCTGACTCTTATATGGTTTTTTGTTTCTTGTTTTTATTTATTTTTGAGAGACAGAGAGAGACAGCGTGAGCAGGGGAGGGGCAGAGATAGAGGGAGACACAGAATCAGAAGCAGGCTCCAGGCTCTGAGCTGTCAGCACAGAGCCTGATGCGGGGCTAGAACCCACAAACCATGAGATCATGACCTGAGCTGAAGCTGGATGCTTAACCGACTGAGTCACTCAGGCACCCCTTTAATTTTTTTATGTTTTTTTTTTTTTTTGAGTTTCTGACTCTTGACCTTGGCTCAGTTCATGATCTCACAGTTCATGAGTTCGAGCCCTGCATCGGGCTCTGTGCCGACAGCAAGGAGCCTACTTGGGATTCTCTCTCTCTCTCTCTCTCTCTCTCTGTCCTTCCTCCACTCAAGTTCTGTCCCTCAAAAGAAATAAATAAACTTAAAAAAAAAAAGATACCCCCACATAGCAAACACTGGCAAACCACAGCCTGGAGGCCAGCTCCAGGCCACGAGCTAAGAATAAACTTTACATTTTTCAATCATGGGGAAAAATCGCAAGATATTTGATCGATATTTCATCACAGGTAAAAATCGTATGAAATTCAAACTTCAGGGTCCGTGAATGACGTGTTCCGGGAACACAGCCATGCCTGTTTGGGTGTGAATCGCTTACGGCTGCTCACGAGTCCCCGCGGCAGGGCTGAGTGCTGTCACCGAAGGTAGACCCTGTGGAAGCTGACGTCACGCACTCTCCGGCGCTTGGCGGGAGTTTGCCAGGCAGCCAGCCACCTGAGGGGGCAGATGACGCACCTCCGCGGAGCTGGGTCCACAAGGCCTGGAAAAACGTTCCCCTGACACAGGCCAGAGGCCCTCCCAGGCCCAGACGCTCACACGACCCCACCAGCCCCCACAAGACCCCAGCCCAGTCCCCAGCAGAGTCTCCCCCAGAGGACCCCTCTCTCCCGTGGCCACAGGAACGTCAAAGCCACACAGACCCTTCCTCCGGCCCCTCCCTGAACCCTTCCCGCATCCCCACGGGTTTTGCTGACCAGGGAAACACCCCCCAGTTTCCAACCACCCCGTTTCATCAAACTCTCTTCGTTCCAAGCATCCCTGTCCTACAGACAGAACAGAACACCGAAAACACAGCAAACACGCATGACCACACACAGAGTTCTTATGAGAGACATTTCCCATGAATATTGCTTAATCTAATAATTGTCCCTGTTTTAATACCACCAATTTCCCTCCTGATCAGTGCTACCCATCAGGAAGTATCTTCAGGTAATTAACGTTTTTACATTTTTAATTATGAAGTCTTTCCTGAGCTCGCAGGGCGTCAGAGATGAGAAGCGTCAGGCATCGACGGTGCGGAGATCTGAAGGTTTGCTCCAACCAGGAAATCAGCTCGGGCGTGAGCTGGGGCCGTGGGCTGGGCGCTGCCCATGGCGAGAGCAGAGCTCAGGGTAGACACGCGTGCCCCTGGGCAGCCTTGCTCCAGAGCTCTCATCCCAAAGACAGTTGTAACTTGTGCAAGGGTGCGCCCGCCGTCGAACTGCAAGGGCACCAAGCGGGCACCCCCCCCCAGCTCCTGCTCACCCCGGTGCAGGCCGGGACACCGCACAGGTCCTAACAGGGTGACCTCCAAACCCCCATCTTGCCTTAAAAGTCACACGTCGGATGCTTCCCTCCCTCAGCGCTGCCTTCTGTCTCATCGCAGCCCTCTTTATCCTGCATCTTGTTTAAAAAGTCCACTTAGTCTATTTAACACCTTTGCACCTGCCTTTCAGAAGGTTTTGGTTGTTCTCTGATTCACATACTTCCATAGAAGGAGCATATCTCCACGGGAATGTCACAGAAGGCTGGGAAGTAGGGGCCTGCGTGGAGAGGAGGGCCTGGAAACATCGGCACGTGGCCCCTGCTCCACGGACGTCTGTGGCTTCAGGACCATCTCCCCAGTCTCGTCTCGTCTCCCAGTCTTGGAAAGCCCCCTTGGCTTCGACCCCCACCCTTTCCTCTGTGCCACTGGCTGGCCCTCACCACTCTTAGAAAAGGGCAGGGGGAGAAGGAGGCTCTGAGCGCGGGCAGGCTTGCCCAGCACCAGGTCCGACGGAGCGGAGGCCAGGGTCACCCCCACCCTGTCTTCTCTCCCTCTGGGGACATACCACACCCACAAACAGGAGGGCCGCTGTCCACGCCTCTGCCCACGCCTCTGCCATGTTCCTACCCTCCATCAGCCAGGTCTCTGGCCGAGACACCGCCCTTCCAAGTTCCCCCTCCCTTCTCCCACGATTGCCTCTACCCCCTGGGAGCGGTGGAGACGCCCACTGTCTCCGACCCCACTTGTCAGGGCTCCGGAGGCCACTAGACGCAGCCACACCAACCAGTGCGTGACAACATCTGTTTAAGGGAAAAGAAAATGGATTGAGAGACACAGTCCTACTGAAGGGGGAGAAGCTTTTCCTTAAATCGAGTTCTCCTGAAATGGGATATCTCGCCCGCCCCAGAAGTATTCACACCGGGCTGCTAGTGAGTTTCGGGCTCTATGAGGCCCATAGGTTGATATGCTGACTTGATAACTTGATGAGAAAAGAATGTAACTTGCCTTTTGCCTGGTCTGAATCATCATCTCTGCCTCCGAGTCACACTTGCCCTCCCGTGCAGATACAACCACAGACAAGAAATACGTTCCGTGGTCGCGGATTCAAGTCGTCGTGCAAAGAATGTTTGTTCCAGGGTCTCCACGAGAGAGAAGCATGCTGCTGGGCATCCAGTAATTTCCCCGGAAAGACTCAACGGATGAGAGGAATGTAAGGAGATTCATCATAAACGCTTTAGAAAAAGGGATTCCAAAGGTCCCCGTTTTTATGTCAATGGTTGAGTTTCTTAGATTGGGTATCGGGCGATACATCTCGTTGAAAAAATGTAAGCACATCTAGAAATCGGTTCACTGGTAAGAGCTGGACTAATGTGGAAGGACAGTCTTTTTAGGAAGAGCTCCCAGCTCTCCAGAGCGAGCCCTAGCCAGCCGCCGGTCACCTAGGACGCAGGAAGTCAGGAGGCAACACTCTTAGCAGAAGGGACAACTTGTCTTTCCGAACACGCTCTGCAGGTGGGCTGTCCACACAGCAAACCACAGGACTTCCAATCAGACGTCTTTTTGACATCCCCCACAACCAGTTAGAGTCCCGTAACTATTTCCCACACCCTGGCCCCAAGGTGTGCACGGCTTCACCTCTGGGCCCCTCTGGTGGAAAAGGAAAAGAAAGTAAGCCTGCACTACCTCACTCCAGACATGGGCTGCCGGTGTGTTTTTAACTGGGATTAAATTGTTAGACAACTAGGAGAATGTGTCCCAGGGAGAGCACCGGTCGCCAAATCATAGTCACTTTGTTTTTCTTGTGGCCACTGTAAAGTGGGGGGCTGGGGGGTGCAGATGGAGGCCTGGGCAGTCCGCACCCCCTGCACCCCTGGGCCGGTGGCTCTCCACCGACGCTGTCCCCACGGTACATACAGCCAGCCTCCCCCTCTTTGCACCAGGGAGCCCACCTTTTTCTAAAGCAAAGCAGCACGCCGGAAGATCACTGCACCTTCTCAGAGACCCGGGAATTCCTCACGTGTGCGGGCGGAGACCTTTGTCCTGGCGGGCGGGGGCCCCACTACCTGACACAACGCCCACCTACAGGACCAGGATCGAGTCCAAAGGCCGCGGGCTTGATCCCGCCCCTCGCCAAGTTCGTTTATACAAAACCTCACCATCCAGGGGAGGCAAGTAGGTGCACTTAAAGTAAACAAAGCTCTGTAAACAATACCTCCGTCCGTCCTAAGAAGTAACAGTTAATCCGATGTTTTAAAAGATGACACTTTGCGAATATGGCTAAGCCGTGTATTCGATTCTGCTCAACTACTGGTGTGAAATTTTAATCAAAAAACTAGAGAGCTCATTCAGAAAAGAAATTAGTGAAAAAACTTTGGTCGTCTCTCATCAGTGAAAACTGATTTAGTTATGCAAATTACTGCTATGAATATTAAGCCACGATGGAAGGTCTTTAATGAAGGGATCTTTTGTTTTGGAAATGCAAGGGTATATGCTTTAATTTCTTGCTAATTTACTGTTCTTTGATAATGTTCACATTTTCCCCAAAGTGGCTTTGCTGATGGGTTTAATACTGTGAATAGAACTACAGACCAACAATACTGGTTTTGACAAGCCTTTTCCCCCGTGTAACCGCGCGCCGTGATTTACAGCCCCTTATGCTCAATTCTATTAGGGTGAATTTTGTCTACAGGGCTTTCCCTGAAATGAATTCTCATTTTAATGTTAGCCTCCTGCAGTTTTTAATTTTTAATCTGTAATATGAAATTGCAAATTTTACAAACATCATTTGAAAAAGCCACCAGGACAGAAACGAATGCCAAAGTTTACATACTGCCTAATTAGACCATTATGAGAGGCAGCTTATCAATGTCACGCCAAAGATCATCAAAAAATCCAATTACTAATTTGAAAAACACATATATTTATAGGTTCATTTTGTTCAATTCGCATCCGGTTAGCTCAATAATTGTTTTTAAATTGTATTAAGGCTAATGATTCGGGTTTAGCTGGGAACATACCTGGACGGCAAAGGTGGTGCCTGGCTGCCCACCCGGAGTGGCGGGGGCTGGCGGCCAGGGACCTCCCCCTCCGAGAGCTCCCGGCCCGGGCTCCTCCAGGGATCCATCTTTTTGAAATGGAAAGACCTGGCAGCACCTTGCCAAGATGGCCAGTTTCCAGTGGGTCTAGCCCCGGGCATTCTCCAGATAATTAGGAAGAAGTGGAGGAGGAAGGGAAGCCGCAGAGAACAGGGGTGACGGAGGGGGGCCGGGGAGGTCCTCCGGGGAGAGGGGGGCAGAGATGGCTCGTCCGTGGCGCTGGTCTGAGTCACCGCAGGGAAAAGAGGATTCTTCGAACTTGTTTATCCCGGGAAAGAGCAACATGTGCCCAAGTAGAAAGGGCAGCACCGAGTGCCTCTGCCCAGGCTCAGTATTCAAGTCACGACCGGTCCTGATGCTTGGTCCCCTGCCCGCCTGCGTCCCTCCCCCCTCCCACACATCACGGGGAACCTGTCATGCCCAGCTGCAGATGGTTAGGCTCTGCCTCAAAACAGCCGGGTTTTCACCTGGAAAATAACATTATCACACCTCAAAACTACGAGCAAGGATTCCTTAATAACGTTAGAAGGTTGGTTAGAGTTACGCTTTTCAATTGTCCCACAAACTTCCTGTGGGGGGTTTTTGTTTGTTTTTTTGTTTTGCTTTGTTTTGTTTTTTTTAAAGATTGAATCAAGAAGCAAATAAGTTTCACAGGCTGTAATTGGCTGATATGTAATTCCTACGTTTCGTCTCCCTCTCTCTCAATCTGTTTCTCTCTCTCTCCGCTCTCTTCCTATCTCTGTCTCATCTCTCTTCATCCTATTTATCTATTGAAGAAGCCAGATCACTTCTTCCCCAGAGTTTCGTGCTGGATTCTGCTGAGCCTGACCCTGTGGGAACCTGTGAGGTATTTCTCCGTTCCCCGCTGCATGTCTTGGAAATTGGTAGTTGAATTTACTGCAGGTACCAAGACTCAGGTTTGATTATTTTGGTGACACTACTTCACAGGAGTGTATGCTTTCACCAAGAGTTACATAGAAGCAGAATGTTTTTTTAAATTTACTTATTTGTTTCTTATTAGCAAATGAATACTCAATGTAAACACTAAAATAATTCGAGAGAAGAAATTCGCTAGAATATAACCTTCTGTGTGTGTTACTGTCCACATGCATTTTTCCTTCTTGTATGTTTCCATAGACTAGGGTCACACTGCACAGGCTTGTTTTCAAGGTCGTGTTTTCTTCACACAACCATGTACGTTGCCTGTTAAATCACCGAACTGTTACAAGGAATCTTTGTAATTCTTCATCTTATTAGAGCAGTTTCTCAAAACAGTCTGGAGCTTTAAGTTGACTTTCGGCACCAGATTCACAATCTCATATGCATTTTGGAACATTCCCTAATTTGCTGATTCCACATTCCAGCTTTTAAATTAGTAAAAGTAATCATTGCTTTTGAGTATGAGCAATGCTTTCTTACAAATTACGAGAAAGCAGTGATCTAAGGTTGGCATTTTCCCCTCCCATGAACACTAGCGCCGCCTCCGATGTTGGCAAGCACCAGCCTCCTGGAGCCCCGAGCTGTGGGCGCTGACCGACCGCACCTGCTCCTTGAGATGCCCCTCAGCCGAGAGACACAGCGAGCCCCTCACCAGCCTCGATTCTTGTTCTTTTCTGCTGTTCTTTCTCCCTGCATAAGGCTGGCCCTCCGTGTCCGGGCTCAGAGTCCAGGAATCTGTGGGGACCCGGGGAGCATTGCTGGGGAGCGCTGAGGGCAGAGGGCCCTTGGGAGTGAGGGCAGTGGGAGGCGGAAACCACCTGCGGCCTCACTAGGTCCACTTACATCATCTCATGCCTCCCCAGGGAAGCTGGCTTTCTCCTCCCACAGGGCGGAACGTGAGGTTCAGCGAGGTGAAGAGACTCACAAGAGACAACAGAGCCTCATTCCTAAGCCAGCCTCCAACCCGAGCTCCTGGAAATGGGGATCCCAAACCTGGTCCGAGATGCCAGCAGGATGCCCCTGGTGGATCAGGACCAGCCCCACAAAGTTAGAATAACGGGCATTCACACACCCTCCTCTCCTTGCGTGATTCTGTAAATGGCTAATCGAGGGTCAGACTCGGGGAGGAGCTGAGAACACCAGAGTTGAATTCACAGCGGTTTGAGGAGCCCTGCTAGGAAGTCATCCAGTCCCCTCACGCTCTGACAACCCTGCAGAGTCCGTGCCATCCCATTTTTAGGGACGGAAAAACTGAGGCTGGGTAGCTGCCAAAGACAGGGGAGCTGGGAACTCAACCTGAGCTCCTGGTTCTCCACGAGCCGCCCCAGCCACAGTCACGCTCTCTCAGGAGCGCTGTGCTCACATCACCGGCCCTGGGCTGGGATCCTCCCTCCCTCTCCCTTCCCGCTCCATCTGCAGACCCAGTGACTTCCTGCAGAGCTGGGGGTTTGTGCTTCCTGTGAGGCCGGACACACAGGACTTTTCCAGCAGCCTGGACGTGAGGCCCAGAGGGCGGCGCCTCCGTGAGCCTTCCTGATTGTATCCCCCGAGGTCCCAGCATGGCTCTGGGGCACAAAAGGTGTGCAGGAAATGCTTGCTGGGATGCCTACTCCTATAAGAGGTGACAAGCCCGCTGACCTTGGTGACCTGGTCAGCATCGCTGGCTCCAGGCTCGCGCATCCAGCTCGCTGGGTGAGCAAGTGTCTGTGTCCACATCCGTGCCGCACGCTCGGTTCACATAGAACAGACCGGGAAACATGGGGAGGTGCTTTGGGATTTTTAAAATATTATCATGGAATCCCATTCAGGTCATTTGGCCACTGCCATCCTGCCATTGTTCCATGATCTCTGCTTTTCCATTTCTTTCTTCCTTCCTTCCTTCTTTCTTTCTTTCTTTCTTTTTTTCTTTTTCATTCTTTCCTTCCTTCCCCTTTTCCTCTTTCTTTCTTTTTCTCTCTCTCCTTCCTTCCCTCCCTTCCTCTTCCCTTCCCTGTCTTTCTTTTCCTTTCCCTTCCTTCTTTCCTTCCTTCTTTTCCTTCTTTTCCTTCTTTCCTCCCTCCCTTCCTTCCTTCCTTCCTTCCTTCCTTCCTCTGAATGAAATCTTGAGTTCCACGGGCTCCACCGTTGCTGGAAGGACTGGTGGGGCTGGGGGGTCTCTGTCCAGCAGGAGGGTGGTCCTGGGAGGCCCCACCAGAGACGAGGGAGGCGGCAGGAGGCGGCCACCTCCCTCCTGTTTCTCCCCTGTTCCTTCCTCTCTTTCCCTTCTACTCTGCCTCCTCCTCCTCCGTGTGAGGAAGGTCGCCAGCAAGCCGGCCTCTGATGGCCACACACTTAATACACTGGTAGGAATGGAATGAGCTCAGCCCTGAGCGCTGTGCCCAGAGCAGAGGACATCATTTCCTGGGCGTGCCCTTAGAGTTTGTGAGGATGGAAACAACATCCAGAAAGTTCTGTTTTAAGAGGCTTACTCTGGGGGCGCCTGGGTGGCTCAGTCAGTTAAGCATCCAACTTCGGCTCAGGTTGTGACCTCACCGTTCGTGGGTTCAAGCCCCCATCAGGCTCTGTGCTGACAGCATGGGGCCTGCTTGGGATTCTGTTTCCCTCTCTCTGTGCCCCTCTCCCGCTCACGTGTGTACACTCTCTCTCTCTCAAAATTAAATAAATAGACATTAAACAATTATAAAAGACTCACTCTGGCAGCTACATTCAGGACTCATGACGTGGAGGAAAGGCGAGGGGTGGGGAGGGAGGAAGGAGGTGAAGTGTGAGGAGCCGCGGAGGTGCCCAGTCTCTCGGCTCCGACGGCCACGCTGGCAGGGCCGCACCGGAGAAGTTGAGGCTGGGCGTGGACAACCGGCAAGATTGGCAGCCAGCGCCCCTCCCGAGGGGGCCTCCTGTCTGCGGAGGGCCTCAGAGAGTGACAGAGGGCCAGGCCCGGAAGACATGGGGTTGGGGTGAACGGACCCAGCAAGTCCCCGGAAACAACCCACCTGAGGCCGTGTTGATGGATTAGGTCGTGGGTGTAAACTCGCAGCCCGGGGAGTGCAAAGCTGCAAAGGGCCTTAGGAGTCATTGAGACTGCTGGCTTTTGCACACGCTCTGCCCCCCACCCGAGACCTCAGACCTGGAAAAGGGCTGCGGGGGAAGAGCCGGACTGGCGAGGTCTGCTTCCTGCCCCTTCATTCACACCGTCCCACTCAAAACTCACTGCCTTTATACGCTTCACTAAGGGACTTCACAAATACAGGACACAGTGGAAAACCACTGCAAGGTCTAAAGATGAAAACAGAGATGCAGACAGACCAGCCCCCTCCTCCACCTCGGCCAGACTGGGGCTGCCCTGGAAAGGCCGAGCAGGTGTGTCCCTGGTCACGTGGAGCCCTGGGGCCCAGGGTTCTTGCCCGTTTCTCTGATGATCAGCTTGTGGGCCCGTGTGCACCCTGCATGCTCAGAGCTGACAGAATGCGGGTGCACCGGGTGCTTCCTAGGAAAGTGAGAATCAACGAAAACCTTGACTGACGTCAGGAAGACAAGGAATGAGAAAAGGAGCACGAGAATTAGGCAGAAAGTGCTTATGGGAGGTGCTTTAGCTCACTTGTTCCAGACTCATTTCATTTTTCTCTTCTCCCCATTTTCTGTTTCCATCTATTACTTTGGAGAAACTGAAAGGGGGCCACGCATGATGGCCTCAAGTCACCCTTTACTCCTGCACTGAAACCTGTAGATGCAACAGATGGCAAACCCCAGCAGGAGGCGGCCTGACACGCCTGTGTGAGCCCCACCCCCGCCTGACACACCTGAGGGAGCCCCGCCCCCACCTGACACACCTGAGGGAGCCCCGACCCCGCCTGACACACCTGTGTGAGCCCCGCCCCCGCCTGACACCCCTGAGGGAGCCCTGCCCCCACCTGACACACCTGTGTGAGCCCCGCCCCTGCCTGACACACCTGAGGGGACCCCGCCCCCACCCCAGCCCAAGGTCCTCTGGTCTCTCCAAGACCCCGGAAGCAGAGACCTTTCTCTACGGAGCCAGTAAAGGCTTCACATTAATTTACTGTTTGGCATTGAATCTAATAACTCTTGTTTTTAATTATGACGGTTTGCTGAGCTCGGAGCAGCCCTGGCTGTGATTTGGCTGCTGTGAAAACGCAGAAGCCAACCACCCCCGTTCAGCCGCCTGAGAGCAGATCATGGAATCGCTCTCCGCGTTTACAGAGGAGGCGGCTTCGGTCAGGTATCATAATGAGGAAACCACACGAGGGCAGCCACGTCCACGGCGCTCCAGCTCCCCCGCCCGCGGCCCCCACGCCAGCGCTGCTCCAGGTGCTCAGCAGCCTCTGGCAGTGGAACACAGGGGCTGCTGCGCTGGAGTTATGCTGTCCTCCAGACAGGCCACCGCTGATGTCATGGCCTCGACCACCATCCGGGCTTGATGATTACACCCATTACCTGAGCAATTAAGAGCGAGTCGGAGCTGGTCACAGAGCCTGGGAAATGTAAACTTTCATGAACAAGAGAGGCCCAGTTGCTTCTGAAATGGAAGCTCATTTCCATCATAAATGATAATATTGCCTGCCTCCCACCGGGGGATGGTCAGTGGGGTCCGCTTCTGACACATGCAGTCGGGAGGCAGGCCAAAACGAGGTCTCCGATGGGCCACAGGCCAGGGCAGGGCCGAGGAGGGAGCACACAGAGAGAGCTTCCAGCAGCGCCCATGGCCATCGGGCCTCTTCCAGATTCGAAGGAAAAGGAAAACCAGGGATCAGACCTCAAGACAAGAGACCAACAGAGAATAAGGGAAATGATTTAAGAAGTCCAGTGCGGAAGAATGCTCAAAGTCAAGCTCACCCCCTTGTACCCCCCAGATCTCTGGAGCCCCTTCTGCGGACCGGATCCCCCTTGCTGGACTGCTCCCCTCGCTGGACTGCGACTCGCCCACGGGTTTCCCTTCCAGACATCAGAGCTGCCTCTTGCCCTTTCCGAGGCCCCGGGAGCTCAAGGACATCTGGACTCTGTGCATGGCCAACATGGCCTCCTCTGTCCTGCAGTCTCCCGGCTGGACCCCAGGAGCCCCGCCCCTCACCACCTCCCACCCCCCAGGTCTCCGCAAGGACAAGGACCCCGCTATGGGTTGAATTATGCTCCCACATCCACATGTGGACGTCCTAGCCACCCCGTTCCTCCGAATGTGACTCTGTTTGGAGACAGAACCTCAGGACCTTTGAAAAGGTGACTAAGGTGGACGGACGTCATTGGGATGGGGCCCCAATGCTGGATGATGGGCCTCCTCGTGAGAAGAGGAAATGTGGACACTCAAGGGCCAGACACCAGGGAGGTGCTCATAGAGGAAAGGCCGTGTGAGCAACGGCAACACGGTGGGGGTCTCCAAGCCAGGGAGCGGCCTCAGGAGAAGCCAACCCCACCAATCCCGCCAACCCCACCAACCGCACCAACCACACAAACCCCACCAACCACTCCTCCGGGACTGGGACACCAGCTCTTAGGATGCAGAGCATTGTTATGAGAGCCCGAGCAACCAATGGATTCCTCCTCCTCTCCCAGCCCCTAGCTTCCTACCCTCCCTGCCTCCCCTCTACACTCACTTCCCACCGGTCCCCACTCCCCACAGCCTCTTCCTCTCCAAAGCCTGCCCACACCCCATGGATCCTTCCAGGACACGGGGAAAGTGCTATCCACTTACCACTGAACTACAGAAAGCCTGTGCACACCCTTGGCGTCTGATTCTTGCCTCCCCGACCAAGTGTTAAGTTCCTTATGGCCTGAAACCAGGTGTTCGACATCCTCTGCAGGAGACGCAAAGTTCAAGGAGGCACGAAGTCAGTAGCCTGGAGAGTTTAGCCTGTTTGGAGACACCTGACCCGTTATAACAAAGTCAAATATATCCATTTTTTTGGTTATTTTTTAGTGTTTACTTATTTTTGAGAGAGAGAGAGACAGAGAGACAGTGTGAACAGGGAAGGAGTAGAGAGAGAGGGAGACACAAAATCTGAAGCAGGATCCAGAGCCCGATGTGCAGCTCGAACCCACAAACCGTGAGATCATGACCTGAGCTGAAGTCAGACGCTTAACCAACGGAGCCCCCAGGAGCCCCACAATAGGAGTGCTCTTAGTGGAGGGTCTCTCTTGCTAGTGAGTGTCGCTCTTTCAAGAGCTCTTACATGTATGGACTCAATCGGTCCTCACCAGGAGTCCAGGAGACACCCACCACTGTGGGACAGCCACAGGGGACTGCCGAGTTGTCAGTGGCCCAGGGGGGACAGACAGGATCGGTGAAGGTGGCACTTTTTCCCTCCCGGGTCACGGAGACCCAGCAGTGGAGAGAACCCCAAACGGTGAACTGCCCCAGGCCCTCTGCCCCTGAAGCATGTAATTTTCCAACTATCTAGAACGAAATGATGTCCGTTTGCCTCTGGTTTTCACATGTTTCCACAGTTAGAAATTCTATCCTTTTTTTTCCTGCCCTTATTTGTAAGTAAAAGTTGAAAATGTTAATGTTATACTAGTTCATGCATGACAGGTAGAGAAAATATTACGACAAAGGTGGAAAACAATCAGATAAGGATTGGAGTGCCAAATCAAAGGCATCTCCCAGACAGAGTAAGAACAAATGGGTAGTAGGTGACAAAGGATAAGAGAATTAGAGAGACAGTCTAGGAGGCCAAATATCCAAACAATAGAAGTTTCCAGACAGAACAATAAGACCAAGGGGAGGAAACTAGCTAAAAAATCATTCTAGAAATTGTCCCAGAGGCACCTGGGGGCTTAATCGGTTAAGTGACCAACTTCGGCTCAGGTGATGATCTCACAGTCCATGGGTTCGAGTCCCACATTGGGCTCTGTGCTGACAGCTTAGAGCCTGGAACCGCTTGGAATTCTGCCTCTCTCTGCCCCTCCCATGCTCGCCCTGTCTCTCTCTCTCTCAGAAATGAATAAACATTTAAAAAATAGTAATAAAATAAGAAATAGCAAAATAAAATAAATACCGTTCTTAAAGAAAATGTAGATTAAAACTCACACAATGTGATTGATACCAATCTTTTAGCTCTGCATAGAGCAACACTGATTTGTAGGCGTGATATTCTGGCAGTGACAGCGGCCAGATCGACAGCTCATTTAGAAGGGGAATTGCAATTAAGCGTCACTAAACCCCAAGGCCAGTTAGACAGTGTTGGACCACTACAGAATGATAGCGGTGGCATTCCTGGAGTTCCAAAGTTGACAGGGTCCTGGGGCCACACCTGTCGGGTTCCCCGCCCTGAACAAAAAGATGTGCTCTCCACCAATGGGTTACATTCTTGTACGTAGATTTCATCATCTCGGCTTACGAATCCGGTGATGTTTTGTGAAGCACATATCATGTAATACAATCTGGAACCGACATTACGCTCTTGCAACCATAAGAAACTTGAAAGAAAAACAACAGAAGTTCGTATCCCCCAGATTATAAATAAGGTCATGAGTGGATTTTAAGAAACCACCAGCAAACTGGGGGTTAACAAAAAAAAGCTATTAGAAAATTTGACAGGTTTCAGGAGCTGCAATTCAGCTTGAGATCCCTTAGATGACTGTGATCATTGTTCTGAAAAGAGGAAGCTTCTGTTGTACCGGTGATTGCCAAGTGCCCCTTGGGTCACCAGAGGCTCCCCTTGGGAGTGAGGAGTCCAAGCCCCACAAGAAACACCTCGTTCGGGGCCCCCCGGGGGCTCAGTTGGTTGAGTGTCTGACTTCTGCTCAGGTCATGATCTCAACGGTTTGTGGGTTTGAGCCCCGTGTCGGGCTCTGTGCTGACAGCTCAGAGCCTGGAGCTGCTTCTGATTCTGTGTCTCCCTCTCTCACTGTCCCTCCCCTGCTAATGATCTATCTCTCTCTCTCTCAAAAATAAATAAATGTTTAAAAAATTTTTTTAAATATTTAAAAAAAAAAAAAAGGAAAGAAAGAAATGCCTTGCTCTCCTGGCTGTGAGCTCCTGGCAGCGGTATGTGTCGTCCGGGGCTGCAGGGGAGGTTGAGGCCCAACGAGGAGCTGGGGAGAGGGAAGAGTGAGCCCATTTCTCTCCTGTAGGAGCTACTGCCTCGGGAATGTCTGGTAAAGAGCTTTTCTGGAAGCCTGGAAGTCTTCACTGAATCTAAAATGATTACATTATTAAAAGGCTGACTAAGAAAGCTGTGCCTCCTCCAGTAAATAAGATTGGAACTCAGCTTCATTTGTGTTTTCTTTTTTCGGTTAGGATTGTTTTATTGGAATATCAAATACTTATAGAACGTGTGCCAATCCCAAGAATTCAGCTCAGTAAAGGTCCACAGATGAAATACTGCCTTGCCTCAGTTCCCAGAACAAGAAGGAGACCCAAAGCCAAAGCCCCCGTGTGACCCTTCCCAGCGTCCCCTCCACCGAAAGGTCACCACTAACCCTTCGACTGGCCATGTCTGGTTTTGAATTTCACACACAAAAAAATCCCACAGCATGTGTTCTTTTGTACCTGGCTCCTTCGGCTTCAGCGTCAATGTCACGCCTGCTGTCAAGGTCAGGTGCCGTTCATCCATCCCCACTGCGAACGGGCATTTCCTTGATCACGGTGGCAGATTTCACGAAGTTTCTTAGTTGGCCGTTACCAACATTCTGCCTTCATTCGTCTTTGGTGAATAATGTTAGAGACGGTTTTAAACCCGCATAGAAAACGGTCAGCAGGAAGTTAATGGACAAACGGATCCAAACAGGGGTGCAAAATATTAAATTACACATACAAGTCCTCATTAACCAGCCTGCAATTAATATACTCTTCAGATGCAGAGGGTGAGGAGAGGGGCGTGGGCCACTGTGAGGATTCAATGAGATAAAGTCAGGGAAAGTGCGGCGAAAGCCCAGGCGGAGGGTCTAGCACACAGACACTATGTCCGTTTTCACTAAGCAGGCGCCTAATTAAAAACAGCCATTCAAACCCGGGGCTAGTCCCTGTGAGGGGCAGTCAGCCCTGAGACCGGCTCGGCTCAGCTCCTCCGGAGACGAAGGCCATCGCCCGTCACTTCACAAGAGGCACCACCAACGGGACTTGAGAGGTGGTGAATTTCACTGCGTATTTCTTACTGCAGAGCCTCTTAGGGCCTCCTGTCCTCCTGGTCAGGGGGTGCAATAAATGGCCAGGCAGGAAATATGCCACACAGTGTTTCCCAAAGTCATCTGGCTGGGTGACTCGTTTTTGAATGCCGAGCCTTGGGGACTCCATGCCACATAACACACTTTGAGTCATCACATCTGGATTCCTTTAAGCTCTAAGCTTTGAGTGCTGTTAGATAGACGGTGAGATGAACATGGCACAATGTCTGAGCTCAAAAATGTGAATGAGTGAAATCTGGTGCCTCCCAAAAAAGGACAAGGAAGGAAAAGTGAAATCAGGACTTCCTGAGTGTCTAATAGGTACCAGGACAGGGAGGGCCATTGTGTTAGTCTGCTCAGGCCCCATAACGAAGCACACAGAGTGGGCAAGCGACAGAAACGTGTTTTCTTACCGTTCTGGAGGCTAGAGGTCCAAGGTCAAGGTTGGCTTCCTCCGAGGCCCCTTTGGTTGGTACATAGACAGCCTCCTCCTCCCTCTGTCCTCACGGGGCTGTCCCCGACGTGTGTCTGTGTCTTAGTCTCCTCTTCTTATGAGGACACCTGTCACCCTGGGTTGGGACCCACTTAACAACCTTGTTTTAACTTAAATTGCCTCTTGAAAGACCTAATCTCCAAATACAAGCACATTCTGAGAAACCGGGAGTTAGAACATCAACGTATGACTCTGGAGGGACACAGTCCAGCTCATTACAGCCACAGGACACATTTTATCTCATGGAATTCTCACAAGGAACCCCAAAAGTCACTATTATATTTGCTGTCTTGAGGTCAGTAGCACAGGTGAGTGGTAAAGAAGAAACGTAAATCCAGGTCCACAGCTCTCCACAGCTCTGCTGACTGGTGAGGGTGCATTTCCACAATGAAAGGAGATTTATGGATATTAAGCAAATATGAGGGAAAAAGCCTGAATCTTTATCACTTTTCTCACATCTTAGAAATGAACCTGGGGGCACCTGGGGGGCTCAGTCGGTTAAGCATCTGGCTTTGGCTCAGGTCATGATCTCACGGTTCATGGTCTCGAGCCCCGCATCAGGCTCTGTGCTGACAACTAGCTCAGAGCCTGGAGCCTGCTTCAGATTCTGTGTGTGTGTGTGTGTCTCTCTCTCTCTCTCTAACTCTCCCCTGCTCGCGTTGCGTCTCTGTCTCTCAAAAAAATAAATAAATAAATGAACCTGGTCGTTATTTGTGATGAGAATAAATATCCGATTGCAAAGGGACATTGCCGTTGAATAAAAGAGTGTTTCCAGAACGGGAATGATGTGGTTTTTTAAAACAAATTTTTGTTTTATTTATTTTTGAGAGAGACAGACAGGCAGAACGTGAGTTGGAGAGAGGCAGAGAAAGAAGGAGACACAGGATCCGAAGCAGGCTCCAGGCTCTGAGCTGTCAGCACAGCCTGATGTGGAGCTCGAACTCACGAACCGTGAGATCATGACCTGAGCCAAAGTCGGATACGTAAGGGACTGAGCCACCCAGGCGCCCCTGAAGCGGTTATTTTAAACACCAGGCCATGAGTTAGATGTTCTAAGCTTCTGGGCGCCCATGTCATGGAAAGGGAACAGCAGGCTCCTATGCTTCCGCCATGTCCCCCGAACATTCCCCAAGTCTGTTCCGAGGCAGGGGGAGCCCCGACAGAGAGCGAACCCCGGTGTTGGAGCCTCTGGCTTCTCCTCCGTCACGTTCTCCCCTCCAGGCAGCGTGGGTCACTGAGCACTTCGGGTCTTTCCACATCTCCGTGAGCCACGTCATCCACGCCCTCTGAAAAGGCGTTAGTGGGGGAACGATCCCAACCACAAAAACAAATGAGACAGAAGCAGCCTCCTTCCCTCAGAAATGCATGAGGGCAGAGGCCCTTTAGGAGCTGCAGAGAAGGTGCCTGGGGCCGTGGGGTCCCAGAAAGACCCCATGTCACCTGCTCTGCTACAGGTTGCTTGTAGGACAAGGACCAAGCCACTCACTCTCTGAGCTCAAATCCCCATCTGTGGAATGGGGATGATCTTCCTAGGTGACGCTGTCACAAAGGCTAATGAGACTGTGCATGAAACGGAGTGTGGTCATGCCTGGCTCCCAACAGATGGGAGACACCCCAGCGGTTTCCAACATTATGAGTATCATTATCTGTATTCCATTATAACGGGAAATAAAGTCTTCACTTCGTCTTTGATAAGTGTCAGAGGCAAGAGAGGCCTTGGTGGCCTGGAGAGAGAAGAGTGAGGGCTGGGTTCCCATAGGGCAGGGCTGCTGTGTGCGACCAGGCCCCGCCCACAGGGCTGTGGAATCCCTCACCCTTCAGATGGAGGTTCAGCCCCAAGGTCAAACTGGGGACTCCCAGCGGGGGTCACCCAGGCTCCCCAGAGCGCCTTCTTCGCCGCCCTGTAATCGAGGAAGCTGCCAATGGTCGAGATACCTGGGGAGGGGAGGCAACTTAGCCTTGAAACCAAAATAAACACCTTGGGGCCCAAACACCTAGAACCACAAGCAGAAACCACAAAGCTTAGGTGTTAGGAGCGAGGGAGCCAGAGTGAGATGAACCAGAAAAATCTCGACTCAGAAACAGCTAAGCTGTGTCGTCACAGACGTGTACGGAACCTCTCTGTGCTCTGGCGTCACGCGGCTGGAAGGCCGGCAGCCCCTGAGAGTGGAGTGGACGCTTCCTTAAATTTCACGCACACCCCTGTGCCCTCGCCCGGCGCCTGGCGGTATCTGGGGCACCAGCAGAGCACCTGGCGCAGGGCAGACCCTCAATAAAAGGAGAGTTATGTTAACTCTGTAAGCTCATGAGAATCCATTCTACCATCCCACAAATCGCTCTCAGCTCACTCTTTCCCCAAAGCGTACCTGGAGGACATTTCCAGAAGCGTAGAAGTAGCACTCGATCCAAATGGGGTCCGCTCCTGTCTGTATCTCAGGACGTGTGACGGCCCAGTGTGATGGCTGAGCTCGTCTGCCGGGTGGGCGCCGCTCTGTCACCCTCCAGCCCCAGCCGACTGCGGCGGCACGTGGCCCCTGCGTTACTAAGTTTCTTGGGTACTTTTTCCCGGCAGACTGTGTGCCTGTGGACCACACGCACCGTCTTAGTCACCTTTTCCACACACTTCTCCACGCTTCAGAAATGCCTATAACACAGAATGGCTTATTGGGCCGATATGTCTACAGTTTTCAAATTAATAAGTTCATAATAAAAAGTTAAAAGTTTTCAAACAACAAATTATGATGATGATGATGATGATGATGATGATGGCAATGGTAAATTAATCAAAACAATTAGCTCCACATTGAAATATGGATTCAAAGGTTTCAGAAATCAATTAGAAGACATTCCTCCCAGAATTTTTTGGAAGGGACTCGTGCTTAACTTTACACAGAGCTTTTCAGATGGTGACGATTGTGTCCCCATCAATCCTATTCCAGCAGCACTTGGTTTGTTTTTTGTTTTTTTTTTTTAAGACGATCCGTGATTCCAGGAAGGGTGCAGACAGGACCGTCGGGTTTCCGTCCGTCCGGCTCCCCCACCACCACCCCAGCTCCCGCCTTAGCACAGGGCTGTCCTGTTCCCACCCGCTGGGCTCCGCACACCCCTGAAAAGTGCAGCCACCTCAGGCACAAACGCTAGGTGGCAACATGGAGCTGTCCTCCTTCTAGAGTTGCGTGCACGCTGCGCTCTCTGGTAGGACCTAGGACACGGGGGGTGGCACCAGCCCCAGCGCGCAGCGCCAAACACAGGGCCTGCACCTGTGGGCACTCAGAGCTCACACGCCTGTTCCGGGCGAAGGGCGCGCTGGTCCGACCTGGTCACCAGGTGGCGCTGCGGCCCCAGCTGTCGCGCTCCGGGTCCGCTGAGGCCCAGCCGGCGGCCCCGCCCCTCTGCTCCCGGGGCGGGGGCACCGGGACACGCGGGGACAGTGCAGCCGGGCGGGCCGGGCCGCTGCTGCTCCTGCTCCCGCCTACAGGGCAGGCTGGCCTGCTGTTTTGCCCTTTTAGAAGCAGCAGAAAAAGTTGAAGTTTGTTTGAAACGTTGGTAGTTAATGTCCTTTAATATTTAAATAGAACCCCCTTTTCTGAGAGGCCGGCGGGGAATGGCCTGACACAGGGTCCCTCTGGCTGCGCAAGGTGCATCGTTGAGGACGCACGGGCGGGCCCGGGGCTGCCAAGGCGCAGGGAGGCCCAGGGAAGGAGGCCCAGTCCGTCCTCCGGAGCCTGAGCTGAGCAGGGGACCCGGGAGTTACGGGGTCAGCGAGCGGGTGGGTCTCCGCCGGCCTTTCGGGGGGCTATTGCTCTCCAAAGGAACCCTCCCCCCTCCAGCCCCTTCGTGAAATGCTTCCTCAGTCTCACTGTTGGCCACACTTGTTTCTAAACACCTTTTCTCTTGGGAAGGTTAACACATACACAGAAGTGGTCATCGTGACATAGTGAATCCCTGAGGACCTATCATCCATGGCCGTCTGGTGTCAGCTGTGCCCAGGACCCCTCCAGAGGCCCCTCGGACACCTCCTGGTTTATATCCAAGCAAATTCCAGATGTCCCAGGTCTTCCTCCGTAACTACTCCAGCGCGGTTCTCCGACAGCGAGGACTTCTAACACAACCCCTCTGTCACAATGACAATACTATTATCGCAGCAAAAAACAGCTCCTTGAGACCATCTTGTTTTCAGTCTGTACCTCGATTTCTCCAAATGCCTCATCGAAATGTCACCAGTTTATGTTTCTAAACCAGGTCCAAAAACGACCCATAAATTACATTTGATCTTAAAAATGCTGTTTCTGGGTGGCTCGGTCAGTTAAGCATCGCACTTCAGCTCAGGTCATGATCTCGTGGTCTGGGTTCCAGCCCCGCATCGGGCTCTGTGCTGACAGCTCAGAGCCTACAGCTTTCTTCAGATTCTGTGTCTCCCTCTTTCTCTGACCTTCCCCTATTTGTGCTCTGTCTCTCTCTTTCAAAAATAAATAAACATGAAAAAAATTTTTTAATAAAATAAGCGCTTTCTCTGGGACCCCTGAGTGGCTCGGTTGGTTAAGGGCTGGACTCTTGATTTCAGCCCAGGTCATGATCTCACGACGTTATAATATTCTTGAGATTCAGTCACAATGTGACGTATGCCAATACCTCATTCTTTTTGATTCCGTTGTAGTCTTCCCGGTGTGAATTTAACACAACCTATACCATGATGTATCCCGTTAGGAAATACCCTGTTGACGGAAGTTGGAGCGTTCCCGGGTTTGAGATATAATGAATAAAGAATTCGTTTCTCTTTGGCAGATTACTGGTTGTGGAGTTGGAGATTGTGGGAAAGATGTGTAATTGGCTTTACAAGGATCCACCCAGGAGTTTTCTGCATGGTCGTGTCACTTACGTTCCTGCAAGCGAGGAGCACCCCACTCTCTCCGCACCCCCTCCCAGGACTTGCTGCTCTTGGAGTTTTTTATTTTAGCTGTTTCGTGGGCGTGTGATGGTATCCCGGTGTGGTTTTAAATTGCGTTTCCCTGGTGTGTTGGCAATGAGTTCTGGTTCTCTTGGTCTTTATTTATCTGGAAGTGTCTCCTTCACCCTTATTTTAACAGGCTGTGTTCCCTGGATGTGGACGCCGAGGTGGGCAGGGCTCTCTCTCCGGCCGCTTCCTGCCAGGTGCTGCAGAGTCACCTGCACCTGTGCTGTGGCCTGAGTCTGGCACAGAGTCATGACACTGAGGTTTTTCTTTCCAGGAAGCAACTTTAATTCATGCCATTCACTCAATTGGATTCGTACCCAAAGAACTGAGTGGCCCATGTCACGAGGCATAGTTTCTTTATACATTTTCTATTTCTTTGTCTCCCATATATGGTGACACACATAAACATGCCGTCTGACTAAGTTGTCTCTATTTACAAGGTCATGGAGGGTGTAGGCACCTAGGCGCATATCTCGGTGACCTTAAAGTCTCCTCTCCTCTTTTTCTCTCTCCTTAGGAGGGGTCCCTACCACAGTGCAACCCAGCCCTTGGCTGGGAGCCCATGGCAGCCCCAGACCCCACAAATCCACCTTTCTCACCTCGCCAGATCCCAATCACTGCTCCCTCTGGAGAGGAGATCACTACTCCCCTTGGGGTGGGACTCAAGGGCTCCTTCTCTCCAAGACAGCAGTCTGCGCTGCCCCCGTGGCCAAGTTCCTGCGAAGAGCTGCGTTACATAGTTCGTTCCGTCTTACAGGTGTTGGCAGTGGGAGGTCTGAGATCAGTTTTCTCCATCATGGCTGAAGTCCAACACCTTCTGATCCTTAAGTATGGAGGGTCCTTGTCTTCATTTTTATTTCCTTGCATTACACTAAGGACGCGTGTTCATTGTCCCGCAGAGTTGCTGGAGTGGGAATTTCGCTACTGCATCCCGTCGGTGCTGTTTAACGGGTTCTGCTGTTTCCTGTGTGCAGAGAGCTGCCTCTGGGGGCCGAATTCCATTCCGGTTCATTCTTCCAGGCCATTCAGACTGAAGTCCAGGTTGCAGGCAAGGCTCAGTGTCTTTTCTGTGACAAGTAGCCCTTGGTGACCATTGCCTGGACTTATGTTTTCATTAAGGATGCGTTTTCTTGTGATATTCTACGATAATTTCCTTTTTTCCACTCATTTACGGCTTGTATCGATAAAGAGAGATTTTCTATAACCAACCATGTGATCCTGCCGAGGCACAGCTCACACAAGAAAGGCAGACAAAAGCTGAATTTCCTCACTTTCTTTGCCAGGACAGGCTGGTTTCCTTCCATCCTCTGAAGGTGTCCAGTGAGTTTCTTTTCTTTCTTTTGGCTACAGAGTCATTGTGAACTTAAGGAATTTAAATGCATTTTACGTGTTTTGATCTACTGTAGTCATCTTTTTTACTAAATATCAACGTTCCCCCACTTTGGACCAAGGGGCGGGGCCCTTCCCAGTGGCTCCGGGTCCTTTAGACATGACCCCAGGCATCTTTGAGAAGCGTCCTTGCTTTGCCATGTCCTGAAATGTCCTAGTGCCATCCTGCACAGTTCCTGCCCTTCATATGGAGGCTGTCGTTTGTACAGCAAACCTAGGTTCCTATTCGTGGGAAATGGTATTAAACAGCCACAATCTGGGTGGTAAGGACACTCGTAACTATTAGGTAAGTTCAAGATCTCTTCAGGGAATGTATCAGGAAGTATTACTTTTCTTTTACATTTTACAAGAGATGATTCCCCATAAGTTCACACGGACATGTCCATTTCAAAATTTACTTAACGTAACGGAGTCGGACTCTATTTTTTGATATCTGACTGCTGATGGCTTCGAAGCCTCACCTTCGATCCCCGTCTGCCCCAACTCTGGGTGAACTGACGCGAAAGCCGAAGCCCCTCCCCTCCAGAGAGCCAGCCCTGCCTCCAGGCCCAGCCACCATGGAGACCTAGCTGGCTCTCCCGGCTCTCTGAAGCAAGCTCAGACCTGCCCTGCCCCCCACAGAGAACCCGGTGATGAGGATCACCAATCTTTTCTTCTTTTAAAAAATATTTATTTATTTATTTATTTATTGGCAGAGGAGGGGCAGAGAGAGAGGGAGAGAGAGAATCCCAAACAGACTCTGCACTGTCAGCCAGAGCCCGATGCCGGCTCGATCTCACAAACCAATGAGAGCTGGTCTGAGCCCAAATCCAGAGTCTGGTGCCTCACCCACTGAGCGGCGCAGGCGCCCCGACCACCAGCATTTTCATACCTTCTGATAGATGGACATAATGTCTTCGGTGTGTACAGCTGAATTCAGGGTGAAGATCCTGCCGCTTGTGAGGTGACTGTGGAACTCTTCACTCTTGGATTTCACATTTATGTCCCTTTTTTAGGCTCACAAACTTCCTTCCTGGTGATCTTCACAGTATGACTTACTTGCTTTATCCTAACATAACATACACGCTCAGAATAACGGTATCACTATTACTACCAATACAAGTGTTGAAAACTACTCGCTGTTATTGTCAGTTCATTTTATGCATAGGGCATGACTCTCGAGTGTGGCACCATTAAAGTATTATTTAGATGACTTTCAATTATTGTTCTGTGTGTGACTGTTGCTGCCTGATATACAGTTAGTTTTGTTTTAACATCTACTTTAAGGGTTTTTTGTTTCTTTGACTTAATTGGTTTTATATTTATGTAAATGTTAATATGATTCACAAGTCAAATCTATCAAAGACAGTGGGTTCAGAGAAATCTAGTTTCTCTCTCTGTCCTCTGTCCTTCATTTTTCCATTATATGGTTTGTCTTCCTATTGTTTCTTTTTATTTATTATTTTTAATGATTATTTATATTTGAGGGGGTGGGCAAAGAGACAGAGAGAGAGAGAGAGATACAGAACCGGACGCAGAGTTTGAACCCATGAACTGTGAGATCATGAACTGAACCAAGTCCTCCGGCTCAACTGACTGAGCCACCCAGGTAACCCACTGTTTCTTTTTTATAAGAACAAATAAACACGCATCTCCAGCAGCCCATTTCTTAGATAAGCATCACATGTTACATATAAAATTTTTCACTTTGTCTTTTGCATTTGATAATATTTGGAAGCAGTCACTCCATGAAAGTATGTGGAACTGTTAAAACCTTTTTGTTTAATGGGTTAATTAAGGCCACTTACAATTATTGAATCAATTGATACATTTGATACCAATTTTGTTATATGTAAAAAAATTTTTGTTTAATGTTTATTTATTTTTGCGAGAGGGAGGCAGGGTGCAAGAAGGGGAGGGGCAGAGAGAGAGGGAGACACAAAATCGGAAGCAGCTCCAGGCTCCGAGCTGTCAGCACAGAGCCCAATGCGGGGCTCGAACTCACGAACTGTGAGATCATGACCTGAGCCAAAGTCTGACACTTAACTGACTGAGCCACCCAGGCGCCCCAATTTTGTTATAGTTTTGAAGATAACAGACAGCTCTGTGGTCTTTCACTATGTGATCTGTCTCTTCTGTCTCTCTAGTCTGTGTATGTTGGTATTTAAGAGCATTGCCAGGTATGGTCTAATGCTGACACTCATTAAGCTCTTTATATAATACCGCAGTCCCTTCTTTTTGAGTCCATTGATTCCTAACATGGGCGTTCTTGAAAATTAGCTAAAACCTTCTCCGTCACAATATGTAATGTGACATGACATTCTTTTACTGTGTTGATACCTAAAAAGCAAGCAGGGAGCCTCTCTGATTTGCACACGTCTCTCCTTCCACCACACCTGTACTGTGCCTCCGTTGTCAGCGCAAACCGCTCTACGGAAGGTACCCTCTTCCCTAAAACCTTCCCTCTGTCTTAGTTCTGCACTTACAGTTACCTTTGATGCCCAACACTGAAGCTTACGAAGTGCGTCGCGGTCTTTGCTTATTTGAAGCTTCTCCCAGGAGGGTCCCCGAGGCAGGAAAAGGAACCACGACCAAGAATCCTTCCATGTTGGATAGGACTGTTGCCTCTTCGCCTGATGGACCCTCCTCTGGAGGAACCTGCACTTCCCAGGTGCCCTCTCTGTTCCCCAGGGGTTATCCTCCCTGGTGCCATGACGGGCGGGCAGGACATGTTTCTCTACTACTTGGGTGAGAGGGACTTGGAGATAAGGCTGGGCTTTCACCAGGGGATTTGGGGTCATCTCCGAAAACGGTGCTTTTGTTGAATCCTGGCTTCCCCTTTCCAGCCCGTATGTCACCCACACACAGAACTTTCTCAGAAAGCTCAACAGGTTTTTTTTTTTATGTTTTGTATTTATTTTTGAGAGGCAGAGAGAGACAGTGTGAACAGGGGAGGGTCAGAGAGGGAGACACAGAATCCGAAGCAGGCTCCAGGCTCTGAGCTAGCTGTCAGCACAGAGCCCGACACGGGGCTGGAACGCACGAACCGTGAGATCATGACCTGAGCCGAAGTCGGATGCCTAACCGACTGAGCCCCCCAGGCGCCCCAGAAAACTGGACAGTTTTATTCTTTACACACATTTCTCTAAGAAATCCAACAAGAGGCTTCAAATATTCTTTGGCTTTATGACTCTGCCTTTAAAAATTCTACAAGGATTTACATATTTGTGAAATATCAGTAAGGAAACCTCTAGGACATTCACAGAAAATTGAGCAAAGGGGACAAAAAGCCAAGTCAAAAAGATGAAAAGTTTAAATAGATAAGGGAAAGTGTTTAACCTAACCGGTACTTTCACAATTCCAAGTGAAACACTGTTCCATGGATGGCTTATCAAGTTAGCAGAGCAGTAAAATGTGGAGGCTGAGGGGCGCCTGGGAGGCCCAGTCAGCTGAGCATCGACTCTGATTTTGTCTCGTCAGGATCTCGAAGTTCATGAGATTGAGCTCCTTGACAATATGGAGCCCGCTAGGGATTCTCTCTCTCGCTCTGTATCTCTCTTTCTCTCTCTCTCTCTGCTTCTATCCTACCAGCACATGCTCTCTCTCAAAAATAAAATAAAACATTTAAAAATAAGTGTTTAATGTTATTTTTGAGAGAGAGAGAGAGAGAGAGAGAGAGAGTGCCAGTGGGGGAGGGGCAGAGAGCGAGGGAGACACAGAATCTGAGTCAGGCTCCAGGTTTTCAGCTCTCAGCACAGAGCCTGACATGGGGCTCAAACTCATGAACTGTGAGATCATGACCTAAACCTAAATCAGACTCTCAACTGACTAAGCCTCCAGGCAACCCTAAAAGAAAACATTATTTTTTAATTTAAAAAAATAAAATGTGAAAGCAAAGAGCTAGTGGTAAGACAGGCGTTCACAAGCATGGACCTGGGCGGATACATTTTCACAATCCTTCTGAAAAACAAGCAGTTAGATGGTATGAAGCAAACATCATTTGATCCAACAACTAGATTCGGGAGGATAGAAACCAAGAACACAATCTATTACAAGGTTTCTGCTCAAGATCTTCATCACTTTATCACGACATTATTTGTCATAATTAACTGTCAGGGACAAAACCTAAATGTTGAAACACAGTTGACATAGTGGTATCAAGGTGATGTTCACCAAGAGTCAATGAGAACATGTTACATGATAATGCTAAATGAAAGCGTAAGAAATAAAATGGAATGTGTATTTGTCTTTCTCTGACTGACGGAGTTTGCTTAACATAATACATTCTAGTTCCATCCACACTGTTGTAAATGGCAAGATTTCATTCTTTTTGATTGCCAACGAATATTCCATTGTATATATACCACATCTTCTTTATCCATTCCAGGACTTGTGATGAGCACTGGGCATTATATGTACACGATGAATCACTACATTCTACTCCTGAAACTAACACTACGCTGTATGTTAACTAACTGGAATTTTAGTTTTGAAAAATGGTATGTGTATTCACAGATATGTTTATTATGCAAAATTACAGAGACAAAAACAGGATTGATTTTTTTGTTGTTCTTCATCTTGAGGTAAATTTTTCTTCCTTCTACATTTGTGTATTTCCCAAATATTCTAAGATGACAGCATTTAGTATTAGCTTCTTCATAAAAAAAAGGTTTTTTGGGGGGATGCCCGGGTGGTTCAGTCGGTTAAGCATCCAACTCTTGATTTCCGCTCAGGTCATGATCTCATGGTTGGGCTCAATCTGTGAGTGTCAGGCTCTCACTGACAGCTCGGAGTCTGGTTGGGGTTCTCTCTCTCTCCCTCTCTCTGCCCCCTCCCTGCTCACATGCACACACTCTCTTTCCCTCTAAATTAAATAAATAAAAATTTTTTTCAAAATTTCTTTCATGTTTCTCGATACCACACTTTGTCTCAGTTTCCTTTTCTAAACTCAGAGAGTAGAGACGCGTGTCCCGGTTCCTCTTTCCTCCCGGTTAGTGGAGTGTGAGGGGCACAGGTGTTGGTATAAAAGGACCCCCTCGACTGGAGCAGGTCTTCACTTGTCTGGGCACATCCAAGATGGTTCCTCTCCATGCAGATTCTCAGACTCCCTGTTCTGGAGGTGCTCATTCCACCCGGCAAAGCTCACCTCCTCTTCCTGCCCCAGGGAGAGTTGGGGGGCAGGAGGAGCAGAATCAACAGCCTTCAGGCTAGAAGGGTCTGGATGTGATTGAGGAAGGAAGGGCCTGGGGGGTGGTGGCACTGAGGTGGATTGGGATCAAGGAGGCCAGGAAGCAGGGGGTCCAAGGGCCCCTGGGATCTCTTAGGTCCGGGCAGAAGTTTGGATTCTATTTCAAAAGCAATTAACAGTCTCTGAAGGGCTTAGCCAGGAAGTCACATGATCTGGGGGGGATTTGCATCAGCTCGCTCACTGAAGGTGCTGAGCACCAGGCAGCAGGGCTGGAACTGCTGCCCAGCAGGGTCATGTCCCCAGCAGGGACTTAGAGGATGGGGAGGTGCCGACAGTCTGAAGGGAGGGGGAGCTGTGGTCCTGCACATGCTTGGGCATGGATGGACCTGGCCCCCCTGACGAGCCAGGGAGAAAGGCCCAGGAGACCCAGTGTGGGGAGAGGCTGGGGAGTCAGGGACAGGCTTTACTGTAGGTCACCTTCCCACCCACCTGTGGAATGCGGGCCAAAGAGCTGGGTGAGCGGCAACCAGGGACGTGCTCAGAGGGCCGGGCACACTAGTCCTTGGGGGCCCTGGGAAGACAGCCCAGCTGCAAAGCTGGTGGTTGAATCCAGGCAAGTGGCCTGGGGTTGGGTCAGTGCTTGGGCGTCGTGGCTGGAGCTGATGGCCACTGGATGCCTAGGGGTCTCCAGGGTCTCAGGGATGTAGCTGACCTTCGAGAGGAAAGAACACACCAGGTCCATTTCAGAAGGACCCCAGTCCCACCTCTGGCCACCTGTGCTGTCTCCTATCCCCACTGTAGGCCCGCCTCTGTCCTGGAGACTAGCAGTCTGGCTGGAGGAGAGATGTGGTAAGAGACTGGAGGGGAAAGGAAGTTAGGAAGCCAGCAGCTCTGGAGATGGTTGGTTCCATGACCACTTACTGCAGCCTTGGGGGCGTCTGTGGACTTGGAGCACCTGCCAAGGGCAGTTTCCAAGGTGCCGGGGTGAGACTGAACCGGGAACTGACCACACTTATGGGAGGGGGAGCGCCTGGGTGTCCTTGCCCTGCACCTCCCTCCCAGCACCTTCTCTCTTGGATGTGTCCGAGATTACACAGTATAATATTCACTGGAACACAGATGACTAAACAATGCACACAGTTCAAAGGTGATAAATATGTTTTAAACACATGCTCCATATTGGAAATACTCCCTCTAATCAGGTGGATGGGCATGGAACTGTCAAATGGTCCCTTATTGGATGCCTGGGGCAATCCCCAAGAAAATTTCAAAATTTTCTTTGTTTCAAGTTTATTTATATATTTTGAAAGAGTAAGAGAGAGAGAGAGAGAGAGCTGAAGGGGCAGAGAGAGAAGGGGAGAGAGAGAGGGAGAGAGAGAATCCCAAGCAGGCTCCACATCATCAGCTTGGAGCCCAATGCAGAGCTTGAACTCACAAACCATGAGATCACTGCCTGAGCTGAAATCAAGAGTTGGACACCTAACAGACTGAGCCAACCAGGCGCCCCTCTCTGAGTAAATTTCAGGCAAGTGAAGGTGGCAAGGGGAGGCCCGAGGAGAAGGGGTCCAGGGACAGAGATTTCCCCTGGAGACACTTTCTTGGCCTGATTGATTTGACCATGAAGCTGTGAGGCTGTGAGGATCCGGCAGTGGATTCCCAGGCCACTGCCTCAGGCCAAAGCCTTCTCCTGCCTGTTCTGGGAACCTGTTGCTCCAACAGAGTCTCCATTCTATTCGAGACTCTGATGGTGTTGGGGCTGGGGGTCCTGATGCCAGCCCTGCAAGTGGGGCTTGGGATTCTGCTCACAGGAGTGACCTCTGGGTTTTCGAAGAAGTCTTAGGTTGTGGGCCACGCTTCAAGCCCAGCAGAAAGCCCCAGCCCTGGAGTATGCCATCAAACAGTCTTAGGCGGCTGTCCTGCAGGTCAACCCCCTAAGTCCTCCGGTGACTGCTGCTCTCTCTCTCGAGCGCGCTGACTGTGTACGGCCGAGTGTGTAAGATGATCTGACGGGAAGTCCAGCACCTCCTCGCTCTAATTAGGCTGCCTCAGCAAGGTCACAGAGCCGTCCCTGACAGGAAGCGATAATTAGAGGGACAGAAGTAGCCTTTTACGGGGTTTGTTCAGAGATGCGCTTTCTGTGGTAGCGTAAAGGGGGAGAAAATGGAACCCAATCCCCTAAAGAAGGTTAATAGCATCCACACATTTAAATTACCTACATCAACCTTGTCACAGACAATTAGGGAGTTGGGAGCCTTACGCATTCACGTCATTCCTAGGAGCGATTCCATATTCCTGAAGGCAGTCTATCTCTGAGTTCCCACTCAGGAGCAAGAAAGTCCAAACTTCATGTGTCAGTTCATTTGAAAGCGATGATCAGCCCATTTCATGTCCCGCAGGAGCCCCCACCCCCACCCCAACCAGGCAGGTGGCTCAAGGCACCAATCCTGTGGCTTAGAAGCCATTCGTTTTGTAAGACACAAGCTTTTTTAATTGGAGAATTTTTTTTCTAATAGGAAAATACTGGAAACCTAAATGTATAGCAATAGTGGTGATTAAGGAAATTCTGGTTTCTAAAGTCAAATGATCTGTAAAAAAAAAAAAAGTAAAAGGGGAACCTGTACTCAATATTAATATCCACAAACTTAATGAAGCAGAGAACACAAAACACAGAACAATGTGCACTCTATGATCGTTTTAGTGTGTGTTTGAAAGAGAATAATACATGTATAACTGGGAAAAGAAACAAGAAATTGCTTGTAATAATTGGTTA
This sequence comes from Helogale parvula, assembly GCA_004023845.1. NCBI lineage: Eukaryota > Metazoa > Chordata > Mammalia > Carnivora > Herpestidae > Helogale > Helogale parvula. Next base: position 65,857 of record PJEM01001606.1, read on the forward strand.
TCGTTGGGGAGTTACGGGAACTTTAAACATTTTTAAACCTTCCAGCAATGTGTAATATATTGAGTACACTGTGTTCGTCCTTAAAAAAAAAAAAAAAAAGAAAAGTAGGCAGGAGAGGTTTCGCGGCTGTGAGTCCGTGTTCCATTTCCGCCCTTTGCAGTCGGTCCCGGTGAGGACCCTGTGCAGGCGTCTCGGGTGCCCGCGGAGCCCGCCCCGCCCCGCGGAGCCCGCGCCCTCCCCTGGCTCCGCCCCCGCCCGCCCTCGCCCCTTGCCCATTGGTCCGCCCCCGCGCCGCCGCGTCCAATCGCAGCGCTTAGCGCCAAATTCGAATGGTTGTTTTCCTTTGAATCGGGAGGGCGCGGCGGCGGCTTTACGCGCGGAGCTGCAGACGCCGGCAGGTCCCGGACGCAGCGAGGCTGGGCCACCTGGTCGCCGGCGGGGCGGGGGTGGGGGTAGTGAGGACCGCGGCGGAGGTGGCCGCGGGCACGGCCGTCCCTGGAGCGCGGGGCGGGCTGCGGACGCCGGTGGGCGCGTCGCTGGTTTCTCCGGGTGAGGACGCGGGCTGCATCTGGAGGAGCGGAGGACTGCGGCGGCGGTGCGGGCGACTGTCCTGGGTGAGTCGCTGTCGGGGCGCCTCGGGGGTGGGGGTGGGGAGGACGGCCGGCGTCTGGGGGCTGGAGCTGTGGAGACCCCTCTGCTCTGCGGGAACCGGCGCCTGGAGCGCGGCCCCGGCTCTGGCGAGGGGGTCTTGGTGGGAACTCCCTGGAGCCTTGACCTTGATGAGCAGGGAGAGTTTTAGCCGCGGGTCTTCGGGGGCACTGGGTGTTAGGGGGCGCCCCGGGGTGCAGTCCGGGCCCGGCTGGGGCTCCCCCAGGGGTCAAGTAACATGTGGGTCAGGGTGGCTGGAACGCGGTGAATCCTATAAGGGAGCCCATTTGGTCACTTACAAGTGACTTCCTAGCTCTTTGCTTTTAGGGTGACATCCCCACCTCCCCCGTGTTTTTTGTTTCTGTTTTATGCAGTGGCATGTTCCTGCAGGGAGTTTGCTTCAGCAAACCTTTTGCTGCCTGACCTTCCTATACGGATTATACTCAACATCCTGTTTAGAAAATGGGTCCTACGGGTCGCCTTGTTACCATCAAAAGGAGTGGGGTGGACGGCCCCCACTTTCCACTGAGCCTCAGCACCTGCTTGTTTGGAAGGTGAGCCCTGCGAAGGGTGGACAGTTTCATTTAAAGGACAGGATTATCCTAATCACAGGTTAACAGACTGGAAAAACCCTAGAAGTAACTCCAGCCCCAGGACCCCAGTCTGGCTGGTGACTTTCCTCCTCTTGTCACCGTCACATGGTTGTTTACTAAGAACTAGAATTTTGAAGACAATGTTTATATAATTGAGTAGTGTTTTTTAATCACACACATTTTAAAATTGATTTGATACAGCCTTTAAACAGAGAAAGATGTAGATTATCTTCAAATCCTGATTCACTCCATGCATTCTTTAGGAGGCCAGTATTTTCATCTGAAACCCCTCCAAATGTGGGGTTCCTTGGCTCTGGGGGGGGACTCTGCTGAGCAAATAACAGAAGGAGCCTCTGTATTTGGTTTGTTGGGGAAACGAAGTTGAAAGAAGTCTCGCTAGTGATTTGAGAACTTCTTTCTCTCTGCCGTCCGTTGTTGCTGGTGGTAAATAACTGGTCCCCCGAGAACAGGCACCCTCCCATTTTCTGACGTGGGACTTTTCCCATAGAAGATAGGGCACCCTCTCCGTGGAGCCCTGTGAGGTGGGACCCACACCCCCACCTGTCCCACCAGCTGCGTCTCCACCATGCTCTACCCCACGTCGGACATTCTAAGCTTTTGCCTATCTCCGCACTTTTAGCAAGTTGGAACTTTATGACTGGAATGTTCTCTTATCTTTCCGTGTGAGGGATTTGTTTCCAACCATTTGAGATCCGTCTAAATGTTACCTAAAGAGAAGCCTTTGGCAAACACTGTGCTGGTGTTTCCTAACACTCCACGGGGTGATGACGGAGTCTTTGGTCATGCCTCCCGCTCCTAAGCTCTCCGAGGACAGGGACCGTCCGTCTAGTTGGCGATTATGTCCTCAGTGCCTGGTGCGGGTCTGGCAAGTAAGAGGCGATCTGCAGTTGGCACTCTGTGTCTGGAGAAGCATGGCCTGGATGCTGAATGGTAGCCACTGGTGGTTCTCAGACTAGGATTGTTTTGCCCTGCAGGGGACATCTATCGAGGTCTGTGTCGCTCTGTGGGAGGCTTGTGCCACTGGCTTCAGCTGACAGAGGTCGGGGATTCTGCTGAGCGGCATACAGTGTCCACACTGCACAGGACAGACTCTCTCTCTCTTTCTCTTTCTAGAATATTTGGATACCTAAAAATCAAATTCTCCTCTTTAGTTTAAAGTTGTTTTCATAGCTTCTTTTCTCTTCCGAGGAAAAAGAATCAACATTCTGGTATCAAAATGTCAGTCATTCTGGTTTTTATAGAGAAGGGACTCAGTATCTTTTTATGCAAGATTTTATCATTTAAAACTCATTCATGGGCACCTGGGTGGCCCAGTCGGTTAAACGTCTAACTTTTGATTTTGACTCTGGTGATGATATCAGGATTTGTGAGTTCAAGCCCCCCATCGGTGAGGGTTCTCTCTCTCTCCCTCTCTCTGCCCTTCCCTTACATGCTCTCTCTCTCTTTAAAAATAAAAAAAAATAAAAAAATAAAAAACATTCCTGAGTGCTTGGTCATATGCCACAGGTAGAAAGATATTCTTAGCACCAGAATACTATATTGAGAACAGAGAAGAGAGTCTATGATTGTTCAAACTTTCAGTAATGGGGACACAGAGACCCAAGGAACCTTCCTAAGGACCGGTTTGATTAGTTTCTACGTAGGTTTGGAAATTCTTCCTCCTGGTGCGTCCTGCTGACGTTGCTCGTGTGGAGAGACAAGTTGAATCTAGTAACACTTATCTGTTGCTTGCGCTGTGGTTTTAATAACAGACTTCTGAGTCTGCCCATTAATACAGTGTAGTTTTAAAACCATGAGTCCATGGCTTTTACCGTGCGCCAGGCAAACGGCAGACGTGTAGAATTCATGGAATGCTTGAACAACCCCGGGAGACAGGTGCTGACGTAACTGTAGCCTTTTTGTCTGTAAAGGACGCCTGCACAGACAGGTGTTAGCAAAACATACAGATTCGTCGTGATGATTAAACCTTTAAACATATACCACATTACAAATGAACACATATAAACCTTTTTTCATAAGAAAAAAACACAGAGTATTAAAGATGCTTACCGTTCTCCACACTGTGCTAGGAAGGACCCCCTTAGTTGGGTCTTAAGAAGCAGGTGTTTCAACAAAAGCAATCCAGTTTTGTATTCTTCTGTTTTCCCTTATAATTATTTCCAACTACTTGAAGTTTTCAAGGTTTAGTATAGTTGGTTATAAAACACAACAAAATTGTTTGCAAAATGCACAGTTCAGGGATATTGCCCAATTTATTATTCAGTTCTGTTGTTGCATTTAAGGATCAAACATATAGTCAAATAATGTTTTATTTTGAACATTAATGTAATTTCTTAAAAAAATTGCAGGAGCCTAAAAATCTTAATTTTTTTAAATTAAGGGGTATTGAATGTGACATTCGCATCCAGCTCCCTGTTGTCTCAAAACAACATTGCAAAATTGAAGTCAATGGGCAGGAGGTAAGCAGGTGTTTGAAGTCTGTCTTTTTTTCTTTTAAAATTTTCATTTCACTTTTTACGCGTTCGTCAGTGACCTGTTTTCTCCTTACTTTTCGACTTTGTAGGCGGTGCTGTTTAATTTCAGTTCCGCGAACCCAACACAAGTCAATGGATCTGCCATTGAGGAGCCTGTACAACTGAAGCACGGAGATGTGATCACCATTGTTGACCGCTCTTTCAGGTAGGCGAAGAGTCAAAACAAATCCGACGCGACAAAAATACACCTTCTGGTGCCCCAGAGCCGGGCTTGCAGACCTCTGTGGCCTTCCTGTCAGGCTGAGCTGCGTCAGGGCGTCCGAGGCTGCCATTCTCACCACTGTTTCTCCATCTAAAGTCACAAGGTCTCGAAGGGATGACACATGGGACTTAGGTGGTCCCCTTTAAGGATCTAAGGGCGCATAACTGGGCCCAAGGAGAGCGGCCTGAGCCCCGGGGCTTTGATTTTGCTGCAGGTGTTCTGATGCTGCAGACATTTTTCAGTTTCTCTTTCATTTTAAAGTAAATGGTGCTCACAGAGAAAGATACAAGATAAGATGTCCAGATGGGCTTATCATGAAGCAAGGGCCTTTGTGATTAGCATCTGTTGTGGACTGATGTGTGTCCCTCCAAAAGTCATATGTTGGAGCCTTAACCCCCAGCACCGTAGAATAGGACCCTATTCAGAGACAGGGTCTTTAAAGAGGTGATTAAGTTAAAACAAGGCCATTAGGGTGGGTCCTAATTCAATCTGACTGGTGTCCTCCTAAGAAGAGGAGATTAGGACACAGAGGAGGAGAAGCAGGTGCCCAGAGGGAGGGCCAGGCCTGTGAAGAGGCAGCAGGGGCGGCCCGAGGGACCCAGGAGAGAGGCCTCGGGAGACGCCAGCCCTGCCAACACCTTGATCTTGGACTTCGAGCCTCCAGATCTGTGAGAAAATCAGTTTCCATGTTGAAGCCGCCAGCATGTGGCATTTTGTTAAGGTGCAGCCCTGCCGAACTGCCACAGCACCCAGGCCGTAAACAGAATTATTTCCAGCGCCTTCTTAATGTGTCTTCTAAACACTACCTCTTTCCCTCCTCAAGTAAACCACCAGCTTGGCTTTTCTGGTGACGTAAAGTCTTTGGAGTTTTGCTACCCAAACTTGCATCTCTAACCGCTGTGGTTTTGTCTCTTTATTAAACTCCGTAAATTTGAAATAAAGGAGTTTGTAACTGCTCCTACGGTTGTGGGATCCGGAGCTCAGATGTCCCAGGGTGTCCCCTCTCACTGCGTACATATTTCACTGAAATAATGTACACCATTATATACACAATTATACACAATTTATTCATTCTGGATGGACATCCGGGAAATTTCCAGTTTTCGAAGTGAGTCAGGGTTGGTTTTATGACCAGATGGGGCTAATTTTAATGTTTATTTACTTTGGGGGATGGGGACGAGCAGAGAGAGAGAGAGAGAGAGGGAGGGAGGGAGACACAGAATCCGAAGCAGGCTCCAGGCTCCAAGCTGTCAGCACAGAGCCCGACTCAGGGCTTGAACACCTGAACCTCGAGATCATGACCTGAGCCGAAGTCGGAGGCCCAACCGACTGAGCCACCCAGGTGCCTCCAGATGTCACTAGCTTTTAACTAATCTCTCCTGTGCGTTTGAAAAGGTTCGAAATGCACCTTGCCAAAGGATGTGTGTTGCAAGCCGCGGGTACGGTGTTCTGTTTGCTACGTCCATCAGATCCAAACTCGGGTGGCTCTCGAACCACAGTGATTCACCCCCTTGATTCTTACTCGCCGTAGGTTAGTTGAGATCACACATTGAGGACGTTTTTTTTCCTGTTATTTTCGATCCTCCACTTTTGCTCTCTATTTGAAGCTATCCTGTGTGTTTAAATTTAGAATTAATCTCCTGGGGGGTAAAGCCCTGCCGTTTATCTTTCTGAGAGATCCTGGACCTTTACTGATGCCTTTTATGGGTGACTGCGTCCTATCATTTTCTCTGGCACTTAGCTTTCAGCTTTTCATAATCCTTAAGTTTCGGATGGTCCCCTGGAAGCGGCTGTTAGGTCTACTTGTCTTTATAATGGGTTTATCTCCTTGATAGATCGATCCTTCTCTCATAAAATATGCTTGCTCTCTGTGAACAATTTTTATCTTAGAATCTCTTTTGCCTGATGTTGACGTGGCCCCTCTCTTCTGTTGCCGCTGGCTTGGCGCGTCCTCTCCCCTCCTGTGTTTGTTCTGTGGGTGCCTTGGAATGTACATCGTGTCTCCTGTAAGCACGTGGTCAGGTCATTTTTATCATCCATGCTGCCGTCATCGCTGCCTTCGTTTGTATTAATAGATCTCTTCTGTTGGTTCAATCAGTCCTTTCTGTGAATTTGCCTCCACTTAAAAAATTTTTTTATAATGTTTTTATTTTTGAGAGACAGAACATGAGTGGGGGACGAGCATAGAGAGAGAGAGGGAGACAGAACCCAAAGCAGGCTCCAGGCTCTGATCACACCACAGAGCCTGACGTGGGGCTCGAACCCATGAACCGTGAGATCATGACCTGAGCTGAAGTCAAAAGCTTAACAGACTGAGCCACCCAGGCGCCCTGAATTTGCCTTCATTTTTAAAGGGCATGTTTATTAAGCAGACTTCTAGGTTAGGAAGTATCTGATGTGGAATGGAGACCAGAACTTCTTCCCCAAAATGAGATGCTCTTCAGATTGAGATTAACGGGGTAGTTAAATTCCTCCAACAAAGAATGGGGAAAGGGTCTTAGGAAGAAGAGCTTGACCAAGGACTCTGCCACCTGTGAGAAATCGTTCCGGACACTGGCTGTGTCAGATGAGGTTGCCTCACAGAGGCCGAGTCCAGTGGCTCATAAAAGGCTGTTCTATGAATTGATGCTTGAGGTCTGTTAGAACGGCTTTGTATGTGTCTAAATCTCTCTCCATATTAAGAAATGTGTTAGTCTTTGTTTGGGTACAGATCTAGTAAGCAGGAAACCAAGGCGATCGCAGCAACCCTAAGTTACGGGATGGCTCTGTGGTGACCCTGCACTAAGTCACATCACAAAGTGACTCGGGCATCAGGTGCCACTGGCCTTCCTGGGTGACCTTCCAAGTCCTCAGATGATTTCCGTGGGTATAAACCGGTGGGAGTCTGATCGGCCGTCCTGTGCAGTAGGTTTTCACATAGGAGGTGCTCACATACTGTTGAAATCACACGGGCTTGTCAGTGTCCAGAAATTAACCTGGGTCTCAACCTGGGACATTAGTGTTCCCAAAGAAATGTGAGGCAACCTATTTAAGTTTTGAGTATAAAGTCTTTTCCAACTCATTTATTTCCGTGAATTAAGATAATATCTTAAGTGAACCCTGAAGTTTGTTCCTTGCTCCTTGGACATTAGTCAGATCAGGAAGTTTTACCGTCAGTTACTGACCTTGAATCTGACTCTGTGTCTGTCCTGTGCGCATCAGGTATGAAAATGAAAGTCATCAGGATGGAAGCAAGTCACCTGGAGTCCCAGGACAAAGACGCAGACAGGTGATGGGGGGTATCCAGCTTTGGGTTCTGATATGTGTTCATACGATACCATGAAATCGTGTATATGCCGTCGGTGAGCGGTGTCTCCCGAGTGAGGAAGACTCGCCAGTCGTACGAGGAACAGGTAACAGATCTTAAATATGATGAGCTTAGACGGACAGAAGCTATTTATTTATTTTTTTTTTTTGAGAGAGAGAGAGAGTGTGAGCAGGGGAAAGGGGCAGAGGGAGGGAAGGAGAGAGAATCTTAAGCAGGCTCCATGCTCTGTTTGTAGCCTGACATGGGGCTTGATCCCACGGCCCTGGGATCATGACCTGAACCAAAATCAAGAGTCAGACACTCAACCAACTGAGAGATCCAGGCTCCCCATAAATTGAAATAATTTAATATCTTTAACATTTATTTATTTTTGAGTGACAGACTGTGAGTCTAAGTTGGAGAGGGCAGAGAGGGAGACACAGAATCTGAAGCAGCTCCAGGCTCTGAGCTAGCTGTCAGCACAGAGCCCAATGCAGGGCTTGAACTCATGAACTGTGAGATCATGGCCTGAGCTGAAGTCAGTTGCTTAACTGTCTGAGCCACTCAGGCGCCCCATAAATTGAAATAATTTAACACTGTATTTGTTTTATTCACGAAGAGGGGCCTGGGTCAGTCTCCCATTTTGGTCCAACAGCCTCCTGGAGCATCTCACAATCTGATCTTGCAAAGCTTTGGTTAGGACCGCCCATTACAAAGAATTGAAATCTTGGAATTACATGATCTAGTGGCTCATGTTGGCTCCCAGTCCTGGTTCTTATCCATCTTTATGTCCTGAAATCATCACACTGGAGCCCTGAGTACCAGAGGTGCTTCCTAGTTGTGATGGAGAGACGACCCCAGGAGAGCGGTGTGGCATGGGGTCACGTGTCACACTTACTGGTTATCAGACTCATTGCCACCGGGAGATTTAGCGGGACGGGTCCTGAGAACGCCTGTCCTTTATGAAGCTGCCCAGGCTGGTCTCCTAGGGCCGGATTGCAATTCCCTGGCTTAAAACGTCAGCCTGCCTGCCGACATTAGCTGGAAGCCACTCCTTCTACGTGCCGCGTCCTCCCTAGAGGAGTGGCCTTAATGTTGACCTTGCCACTCATCAGCTTCAGGGCAAAGCTAGCTTTTGAGGTTTTCTACCCATCTTGTAGGTAGGTGTAACGGAACCAACCAAAACGCTGAACTTTTGGGGTAGATACGTGGTCTCAGGGGTGCCCGGGTGGCTCAGTCGGTTAAGTGTCCGACTCTTGATTTTGGCTCAGGTCATGATCTCAAGTTCGTGGGTTCAAGCCCATGGGTTTGGGTTTTGTGCTGATAGCGTGAGGCCTGCTTAGGATTCTCTCTCTCCCTCTATCTCTGCTCCTCCTCCACCTGCCCCCTCTCAAATTACATAAATAAACTTGGGGCGCCTGGGTGGCTCAGTCAGTTAAATGTCCAACTTCAGCTCAGGTCCTGATCTCACAGTTTGTGGGTTCGAGCCCCGTGTTGGGCTCTGTGCTGACAGCTAGCTCAGAGCCTGGAGCCTGTCTTCGGATTCTGTGTCTCCCTCTCTCTCTGACCCTCCCCTGCTCACACTGTGTCTCTCTCTTTCTCAAAAATAAAAATAAAACACACACCCACACAAAAAAAAACATAAATAAACTTAAAAAAATTGTTAAGTGGTCGTAGAGGTCTATGAACTGTTGTCTGGACTGTGATAAAGCCAGTACTGGAACTGAGTACTTAGAACATGTAATAGCACTTGACAGAGATTTTTATGTCGGTGGAATATAATGGAATGGGCTAGTATTTCATGCATAAGTTTTAGTTATAAGATAGATCCTGGGCCGACTTCAGATTGGAAATTAGAAACTGATTCCTCGCTTGGCAGACTGGAGCAGCAGGTTAGACACCAAGAAATCTGAAATGGATTGAAGAATAAAGTTAAGTTATTTGCCCTTGGATGTATGTTGTGATTTTTTCCCCTCCATAGTAACTCATGAGATGCTTCTCCTCCTTCGAAGCAACACGAACTGTTGGGGGAGGGAAGGAGGAGCGCCGACCTGATGGCTGCGCTCTGAGCATGCGCACCTCTGTGTGCTGGCTTCCCTGTGGCCTTAGCATCCGGGCTCTTGGGCACACATGCCCAGTGGGGCCCAGCTCCCCCAGCAGGTCCTGTGGCCTCTTTCTGATAAAATGGAGGCCGAAGCCAATAATTCTGTGCCCTTGGTAGGTTCACAGACGCTGCATGTAGATGGCGTCTAATCGTAGCTTTGGCTCTTTCATGGGGTGGTGAGAGAAGTCTGAGGAAGTCTCATAACTCAACTGAGGTTCAATTCATGTATTTAAAATTTTTTTATGATTATTTTTGAGAGAGACAGAGACAGAGACAGAGACAGCGTGTGAGCAGGGGAGGGGCAGACAGGGAGGGAGACACAGAATCCGAAGCAGGCTCCAGGCTCTGAGCTGTCAGCACACAGTTCGACGCGGGGCTCGAACCCACAAACTGTGAGATCATGACTTGAGTCAAAGTCAGACGTCGCACCGACTGAACCCCCAGGCGCCCCAACTGAGGTTCGATTCAAACAGTTCTGAGCTTCAAGTATGTTTCTTATACTTTCATTACATATTTTTTAAATCAGCTAAGAAATACTTATGTTACGAACACTTGCCCCTGAATGTCTCGGATGAAAGTCTCTAAAATTCACTCAAGAGCAGCTTGGGAGGGACGGGCCCCCACGGCAAAAACACTTGAACAAATATGACTGCCAGTGTCTGAACAGACAGCTAAATCACTGTTTTCGTTTTGCCAATTCACAGGAGTCTCTGCGTCGAGTCTCTAGATCCAGCCTCCCTTCTGACCCTGGTTAGTATATTTTCGGTTTCCTCCTGGGATCCGGTCCCTGTGTAGCGTTATGCAAGGAAGGGGCGAGGACACACGTGTTCTGTGTTCGCTTCACACAAGTTAGGACGTCGTGTTACTTCCCGTGACAAATAGGCAGACACCTGCGTCAACTCTTTCCTCAGGGGCTTCGAGGGCAACATGCTCACTGAGGCATCCGAGGTATAAATAGTCTTGTTCAGTTATCGGTTTAATTGAGTAGATAAATAGTATTTCATGGCTCATATGGGCTAGGAGGCTGAAGTGACTTATTTGTTTGCATTGCAATACTAGTATCAGAATACTTAAAATTTTTTTTTAATTTTTTAATGTTTATTTATTTTTGAGAGAGAGAGAGACAGAGTGTGAGCAGGGGAGGGGCAGAGAGAGAGGGAGACACAGAATCTGAAGCAGGCTCCAGGCTCCGAGCTGTCAGCACAGAGCCTGATGCGGGGCTTGATCTCATGAATTGTGAGATCAGGACCTGAGCCAAAGTTGGACACTCAACAGACTGAGCCCCCAAGGTGCCCCCTTGGAATACTTTTATTACACACTTTGGGCATTAAGCAATTTGTAGGCTATGTGAAAAGCTAGATTGTAAGACCATTTGAAATGGTTCTAAAATTTGAATACTGCACGTGTCTATCACTAAGAAAATCTTGAACTTTCTGTTTCCTATTTCATGCGGATCCTATTGTCAAGATGGGAAAGTTCAAGATTCCATTGCCTGTTCGAAACCGTCTGAAGAGAATGTGTCAGGACGGCCTCTGAAGAAGGTCGAAGCCTCCAGCCCCGTCTCGCTTAATGCGGTTCGTCCCTCAGAACCTGCTGGAGGTGACCACAGAAATGCCCCGGAGCCCACAGGCAGGGATTCCCAGGACGATCCCAGCGGAAAGTTCTCGAGCTGTAAAGGAGACCTGAAGTCTTTTCCCTCTGCACGGGGCCTTGAGAAAGGTTCCAACAGTGAATCTCCTTTCAAGAAGCTTTATGACTCCATGAAGGAGGAGCTTGATGTGAAGTCAGAAAAAGGAGGTGTTCTACAGAGTGGTAGAAAATCCGGATCACGGAGTCATCGTGCACAGGAGAAGGAATGTTCTGGTGGTTTACAAGGCGGGATGCAAGTCCTGGTGTCCCCTAAGTCCAGACCCAGATCCGGTCGGAGCACCCAAGTGAAGGCAGACGCTGCTTTGGAAGAACAAGGAATTAGCCAGCCTGAGGGCCCGAGAGAAGGGGAGGAGGCTGCGGAGACTCCCAAGGAGGCCAGGGGTCCTGTCGTCCCTCCTGAGGAGATGACAAAATCCAAGACCCTGGTACAGCGTTCCCCACAGACACCCTCACGGAAGCGTCCGCGTGAAGACGTGGGGGTGACCGGCGGAAGGGCATCTGTGGATCTGAAGCAGAAGGAAGGCTTCGGGGCAGAAAACAAGACGCTCACTCCTAGGAAGTCCTTAACCAGAAACCAAACACCTGCCAAAGTGGAAACTGCTGGAGATTTTGGAGATACACCAGAAAAACTCTTTTCCAGAAAGAGGAAGAGTATTCCTACCAGTGTGGACATTCTTACGCCAGAAACGGAAACTCAGAATCACACCATTTTAGCTCCGTTGCCCGTTCAAGTTGAAAGGAAGATTCCCAACAGTTCCCTCCACCAGCCTGAGAAAGGGGGCGCCGCTGCCGGGCGCGTGCGCTCTGGGTCACCCAGTCGTGGTTCAGTTGATCCCAGCAACCCCATTAGTAAGTTTGCTTAAATGTGCATTTACTTCCCCCCACAAGCTCACACCTTGTGTCTAGATGGGACCCGAGACCTTCCTTCCCTGGGTGGTGACTTCAGCGTGGCAGGGAGTGTCTGGGGCTCGGAGCCAGATGCGCCGTCCCCTCTCATAGGCTCATGCTGACAACACGTGGGGTTGTCATCTCGGGCTCCAGAGGGCGTGCAGGTTGTCAGGGAGGAATCCCCCTGGGAACCTACAGGGAGAATCCAGAAACATGTTGGATTCCCCTGTTCTACCTCTAAGAAGATAAAAGGATAATAAGCTTAATAATAAGCATAAGGGCTTTCCAGAAAAGTTCGAATTCTGAGCTACAAGCCCTTGGGTCCTGTGAGTTTGCTCCTATAAACCAAGTCCAGGGAACTCCCTTGGAGATGTTTAAATATGAGATGTCTCTCGGACGTTTATACTCTGTTCTCGGCGCCCCCTGATAGCAGTTTGTCGCTGTTGCTGTCCCCACTTTCCAAACCACTGGACCGTCCCCCCGGGGTTCTGTATCAGGCGCTGTTGTAGGTGATTTAAAGACATGGACGCTTTCGGGCCATTGTGCAGTCAGCAGGAGGGCCCCCGGGACGGGCATCCTGTTCTTTCCCTTTTGTAAAAGGGGACACTGACAGCATCCCGTCCCCCAGCGAGCAGCAGGGCTATGACCCTCGAGTAGGCTTTGTCCCACATTTTCGGGGGGCCCAGGGTGTTCTGAAGTAGCAGGCTTACTGTCCGGGCTCTGTTTTGCACAGGGTCCCCCATGCGAGGTGCACCCCTCTCCGCAGTTAGACCTGCACTCATCCATCGCTGTGTTCCTGTGAGTCTCAGAAAGGGGGTGGCCCTCAGATAAGGGACTTCTGAGTGCTAGTTCATGGGGTGTGCAGCGGGGTTGGGAATCGTGAATCGCCTATCCGACTCACCTGGAGAAGTTTTCAAGTTCACGACTTCTCACAACGTGGGGCTGGGCGAGGCCCGAGTCCATAGGTGTCTTTTGAAAAAGCCTTCTGGTCACCGTGGAGGCATCTGTCTGTGTCATTCCCCTGCTCCAAAGTGAAAGCCACCCGATTCACACCAGTTCCTTTATTAAGCTCTTTCCACGTAGACATTTTTTAAAATGTTTTTTTTTTAATTTATTTTTGAAAGAGAGACAGCATGAGCAGGGGAGGGTCAGAGAGAGAGGGAGACACAGAATCTGAAGACAGGCTCCAGGCTCCTAGCTAGCCGTCAGCACAGAGCCTGATGCGGGGCTCAAACCCACAAACCGCGAGATCATGACCTGAACCAAAGCCGGACGCTCAACCCACTGAGCTACCCAGGCGCCCTGACATTTTCAACCTTTTCTAGAAAAATCTTTGTACTGTCCAGTTGGGACTTGACGCTTTGTGGGTTTGTCCTTGGGGCTTTCCTGAGCTCCAGCTCCGTGAACTTTATAAAAGGATGAGATGCTGTGGGGTTAGTTTTCAACGGGCTTTTCCATTGGTTTGTCTTGTAACAGCAGCTTGAACAAGTCTTCGGTGTCCGTACGTCTTTCATTTCCTCTCCACGTCTTGTTTCCATTATTTCAGGCAAGACTGAAGGAACGCCCCTGAAAAGAAGGCGGGTCTCCTTCGGTGGTCGTCTGAAGCCGGAGCTATTTGATGAAAACTTACCTCCTAATACACCCCTCAAGAGAGGAGAAACCCCGAGAAGGTCTCTCGTAAGCCACACTCCACCTGTCCTGAAGAAAATCATCAAGGTACGTCCAGCGGCCCG
>PJEM01001606.1:79615-183578 GCA_004023845.1 Helogale parvula
CAGCATTAACTACCAATTAGAAGGAATCTAGAGACATGACACAAACCCATAGGGGTTTTGTTTTATTGTTTTCTTCTAGATTTATAACATGAAAAGGGACCTCTTGAATGGCAACATGCCCATGATTTCCGCCATCCGCTGTTTACAACTTTTTAGTCACCTGCGCTAGGCTGTGTTGTCCTCCTGAGTTTAGGTTTCTAGAAAGAGACGGCTCGCCCCCCGCGGGTCTGGGCTCTTTCGTTTCTTTTCCTACCAAAAGGTGTGTGAGGCACGTCTGGCTCCCTTTCCGTTTTCTACTGGCTTCTAGCAATGAGCGGCCTCCTCCCCAGAGACCAGAGGGGATTAGGCCCCCACAGTGGTGTTTTCTACACTTCCGACTGGAGCGTGCTTACTTCTCAGGCCTTGGGAGGTTTCTTCCGCCTTTCGACCCGAAATACCCCGCTTAAGACTGGCCTGCTGTTTCCCTCTGCCTTCCGTTGTCTCTCTCTTTTTTTTTTTAAATTTTTTATGTTTTTTATTTATTTGAGAGACAGCGCGAGCAGGGGAGGGTCAGGGAGAGACGGAGATACAGAATCCGAAGCAGGCTCCTGGCGCTGAGCTGTCAGCACAGAGCCCGATACGGGGATTGAACCCATGAACTGTGAGATTATGACCTGAGCCCAAGCTGGATGCTTAAGCGACTGAGCCCCCCAGGCGCCCCTTCCGTTGTCTCTTAAATGAGGGGACACAGACTCCCCATCTCTACCTTCCACTTGACAGACAATGGTTGAAATGTTTTGGCGCTTCCAGATATAAAGAGCTAGAATTCTGAACGCAGCAGGGTTTTCACATCCACCGCAAAGACGTTCTGTCGGTGTAAGGTTTCTTATGAACATTTGCATCTCGTCAGGAACGCCCTCAACCATCGGGAAGAGAAGATTCCTCCGGACTGCGTGCAGAAGGGACCGCGCAGCCACCGTTGGCAGGGTCTCCAGCTGGAACACCCCCAGGCGCCAGGGACCCGCACCACAGGTCACCCAAGCCCTCGGCCTCCAGCGGCAGCAGGACTCCCCGGCCGGCGGATGCTCCTAGGAGGGGAGGCAGGAGGAGCGGCGGCTCGCTGTCCAAGAGGAGCTCCGTGGACCGGAGCCAGCACGAGATCCTGCAGATGATTTTCTCCAAGAGGAGGAGCGGAGCCTCGGAAGCCAACCTGATCGGTGAGTGTTGCCTCCGCAGGTGTCTGAAGGTCCGTTTTCTCGCTCGGGGGCTTTGGAGACGTTTCAGCACTTTTTCCTTCTGACAGTGGCAAAGTCGTGGGCAGACGTAGTCAAACTCGGTGCCAAACAGACCCAGGCTAAAGCGGTTAAACACGGCCCGCAGAGACCGCTGAGCAGAAGGCCGAGGAAAGCCAACACTCCGAAGGTAGGACCGGCCCCTCGGGCACCCACTGCGGCGTCTGATCACGTCGGGTGGGGGTCTGCACTCTGACGTTGTCTTCGTCTTGTTGCGTCTGTTTTTTCCAGAAGCCTGTTAGCGGCATTCCCAGTCAGTTTAGCACAGGCCACGCCAACTCTCCGTGCACCATAATAATAGGGAAAGCTCACCTCGAAAAAGTGAACGTGCCTGCTCGGCCCTACAGAATGCCCAACTTTGTCAGCCACAAAAAGATGGACTTCAGTGAAGATCTTTCAGGTAAAGGCGTAGCCGCGAGGTTAGAAACCACAGCCCATCGGCCGCCCTGCACGTGAGGAGGGGGAGGGGTGCTGTAGGTCCGCATCGCCGGGGCACAGACGGGAGGATCGCCCGTCCTGTCAGCTCCGGGGGTCCTGCTGGCTCGGGGAGGAGCTCGCTGGGCTGAGGAACGAGAGCAGGTCCTCGATTGCGTGGGGGACCGTCGTGAGCCGTGCACGGAGCAGGTGTGAGTGGTAAACGCACATCCTTACCTGGGATTGCGGATCGGTGAAAAGAACTGGAGTCCCCTTTATGGTGAAGAGAGCCGGCTCGCTCTTAGGACTGCCCTTTCCCTGCGTCTATACCAGTCGATTCCCCCGAAACTGAGCAGTATTTTTCTGCTTCCCTTCCATGAAGCTTAACTGTTTCTGGAAACAAAAGCCCGTGAAAGGGCTTCCCAGAAGCATTAGTCATTGAGCCAGTGTTTCCGTTCTCAGTAAAGGTGGGATGGGACTCCCCATGGTGGTCCTGGATCAGCACCAAGGCAGGAGCCCAGAGCAGGGAGTCCAGGCTCCATGTCTGCCCGGGGCTTTCTGCCTTCAGTGCTTTTGGAGGGAGGGAGACGTGATTCTACCTCCCATTAGATGGAGTCTTTTTTTATTTCCTGGCACGTTTCACAGAGGAATAGGTGTACTCCTCTGTATAACCCAGATAAGGTCCCCTCTGACTGCTGTCACAATAGGATCAATACATGTAGTTTTGGGGGCACCTGGGTGGCTGTAGGTTAAGAGTCTGGCTTTGGCTCCGGTCATGATCTCACAGTTCGTGAGTTCGAGCCCGGTGTCAGGCTCTGTGCTGACAGCTCAGAGCCTGGAGCTGCTTCGGATCCTGTGTCTCCCTCTCTGTCTGCCCCTCCCCCACATGTTCTCTGTCTCTCAAAAATAAACATGAAAAAATATACATTTAGCTTTTTAAAAAGAACATACCATAAAAATGCAGAACAATTGTAGCCTGTTTTGACAGCAAGCTCAAGGAGAAAAACGTTTCGAGTATGTACCGCCCGACACGCAGTCACATGCACATAGATTGTAGATTATGTTCATGTGTGAATGTCCTAATGTACTTACGTTATAAAGCATTAAAAACCAATCCTCAAACATATTTTTAATATAAAATTCATAGGAATCCAAATCCTCAGTACCCAGGACAGTGGACTTTCCTAACCTTCCGTCCAGACCCCTCCCTAGAGAGGCCCACAATTTCCACCCCTGAGTGTGGTAACTCTCAAGACAAAACCTCAGTCTGTGCTGAAGCCTAGACGCTGGGGTTCAGGGGGGCCTGAGTAGCAGCAGAAGGAGGAGACTTTCCCGGGAAACGGCCGGTTTGAGGGCCTCCGGAACAGGCTTCCCAAAGACAGTTTGCAAACGGATGCCAGACCGAGAGGGCACTTTGGTCCATCGCTGGCAGAATGAGAATGTGAGTGTTTTGGAAAGATAAATCTTCCATTTATAGACTTTCCTTCTGAGATTATGTGAATACTGCTTTTTGGTGTTAAAATGAAAACATGGTGATATTACTACTTGACAATACTATCGATGGGCAGTATTTTATTATTATTATTACTAGGGAGGTTTTATTTGCATATAAAACCCAGGTCCGCATCAGTTAGGGCTTGTCAAGGCAGTGTGAGGGCACTGGGTTTCTGGAAGTCTGGCCCAGAGGCACCAGGAGTGGCCTGTCTCCCAGCTAGTGGTCAGAACTGGGGCAACATTGCAAGACTGAAATGTCAACTTCCTTTATTTGATTTTCTCACTAAGAGGATACACAAAGAAGAGGAGATGTGGTCACAACTTTCTCATTGCGCTTCTTCAAAAGGACTTTGTTATTTTTTAAAAATCTTTCTGTTTGACAGAGAGTATGAGCAGGGGAGGAGCAGAAAGAAAGGAGGGCAAAGGATCTGAAGCAGACTCTGCGTGGACAGCTGTGACCCCAATGCGGGGCTCAAACCGAGAACTCACGAACTATGAGATCATGACTTGAGCTGAAGTCAGACACTTAATCAGCTGAGCCCCCCGGCACCCCAAGATGAGTTCATTATTAGTATGTGACCCTTTCTCCCGTGAACTTGGCACTGATTCACTGTTCCCTCTCGGTCACGTCCCCTGGGGTCTGTGGAGACAGGTGTTGGTGCTGGCGGGTATGAGCAGTGTGTTCATTGCTTTCCCCATGTTCTCGTGTAACAGGGTTAACTGAAATGTTCCAGACCCCGGCAGCAAAAGTGAAGCCACAGACAATGAGCCTGTGTCCCAGCGCTTTTTCAAATTCAGAGGACGTTGTCAAGAAAGAGTTTCAAGTACCTGATTCAGGAGAAAAACCTCTGCTATGCACGTCCGAAAATTTTGGTTGGTTTACTCTTTATTCTCCTAGCACTGTGGTGTTTTCGGTAGGAATTGTAGATAGTGTTATTATTCTTTTTTATTTGCATGAGGTACAGTATTATTTGTCTATAACAGAGAGTCCTGAAAAAATACCATTTCCAACTTCTCTGTGCTGTTTGTAGGGGAAATCCCTGTTAGCAGTTGAACTAATGCTCGTGTTTAACAAGCTACATGAAGACGAGTGCTCCTTTCATAATTGAAGCTTCCTGTGCACACTTCTGCTTTCTTCCTTTAAAGGGGTTGACGAGCAGAGAAGTAGAATGACCTCTCATCATAGTTATATAAATACTCAAACTCAAAATTACTCCAAATAACCCAGGAGAAAGAGAATGTGCACATTGTCCTTAGTGCTGCGGATCTGGGTGGCCTGTGCCCCGGGGTGGGCCCAAGATGGGAGAACCGAGTCTGGCTTGCTCTCGCACCGAGTCCTGGTTACCCGGTGCCTGGCATGGACGGTACATCCTGTGCTGGACAGTAGATGTTTCCCGTGCAAGGCAGACGCCAACGTAGTAACGTTATTGCATTAGTGGCTCCACAGGGGAGATGGCTGTGTGCTTCTCATGTCTGAAGGAAGGAATGTCTGTTCAGGTGACTGAGACACGGTGCGCTAACCTTCAGGAGACCTTTCTAAGGAAGTTCTTTTCTTTTATCTGATCTCTGCGGATCCTAATCCCCTCCTAAGTGTGACCCCGCGGTATATCACCAGATAGCAATATTCTTAAGTGCGCGTGGCTCACAGGTAAGACAGGTTTATGGCCACATAAGTAGCCTCGTATGCTTAGCCCAGGTGGACAGGAGGCTGAATTATTGGCTCTTACACAATGTTTCATAAGGATAAAACACCAAATTGTGCAACACAGAGAACAGAATGTATCTCTCATGCATGTTTTTATTTCTTGTAGGAGAGAATGAATTCTCTGTGATTCAGACTGCACCACAAGAACCCTTTGATCAAAGCCTCGTGAGCCCCGTCCTCAGACGACAGAGTATCAGAGCAAATGTGAACATCGAGAAAACTCCGGGATCCGAGGCAGGGGCTCCGAAGGCGGCATTGAGTGCGAACAGGCTTCGAAGGTCTTTGGGGCTCAGGAGTACACAGATGCTGGGTGCGGGGCTCAAGGACGAAGAAGCCAAAGGGGACACTGTGGAGAACGCTTCAGGACGACGTCTGATGAAGACCCCGCAACAAGGACAGAACGTGGAAGCAGCAGCCAAGGAACAGGACGGCTGTGTTGGCGCACAGGAGCAAGATACCGAATCCGGGGAAACGTCTGAAGCGGTCGTGGCTGTGAGGAGATCGAGAAGATATTCAGAGCAGAAACAGGAACCGGTCACAGACCAGACCCCCCTCAAGAGATTGCAGGACACAGAACCCAGGGAAGACCTGGGGAGCATCCAAGGTCTCCTCCGCGCACCCATTCATGCCCAGGGACCAAAAGATGCTGAGAACCAAACCACGGAAAAGCGCCAGAAATCTTCAAAGTCAGAACTAGTTGGCATGCCAACCAGGATGAGCGTACAGCTCAAGGCCACTCCGCAGAAAGCAGACCTGGAGGAGGAGCCCTCGGCTCTCAGGAAGCCCACCCAGGTGCCAAAGGAAAGCCCACACTCACATGGAAAACCAGGAGGTGGTGATGAAGACATTCTGTTGTTTAACAGAACCCCAGAGCAGAAACTGAGCCCTGCGGAAAATGTACCAGGAAGCAAGAGGCGGCCAAGAACACCTAAAAATAACATGCAGTCCTTAGAAGACCTGGCTGGACTCAGAGAGCTCTTCCAAACACCAAACCACACAGATAAACCAATGACTGGTGACCAAACCACAAAAGTATTCTGCAAATCTCCGCTAACTGGACCAGGCAAGACGCCAGCAAGTCAAAAGAGGCAACTCAAGACCCCTCCCCAGAAAGTGGTCCTGGAGGAAAAGCCCTTGGTTCTCAGGATGCCCACCCAGACGCCAGGAGGAAGCTCACATTCACACAGAGAACCTGTAGGTGAAGATGAAGACATCAAATTGTTTAAGGAAACTCCAAAGCAGAAGCTGGACCCTGCAGCAAATGTAACTGGAAGCAAGAGGCAGCCAAGAACACCCAAAGAAAAGGTCCAGTCGTTAGAAGACCTGATGGGACTCAGAGAGCCCTTCCAAACACCAACCCACACAGATAAACCAATGACTGGTGACCAAACCACCAAAGTTCTTTGTAAATCTCCACTAACAGGACCAGGCAACACGCCGGCGAGTAAAAAGAGGTGGCTCGAGACCCCTCCCGAAAAAGTGGACTTGGAGGAAGAGTCCTCAGCTCTCAGGAAGCCCACCCGGCTGCCAGGGGAAAGCCCACACTCACACAGAGAATCAAGAGGTGGTGATAAAGACGTTAAATTGTTTAACAAAACTCCAGAGCAAAAACCTGCAGAAAATGTAACTGGAAGCAAGAGGCGGCCAGGAACACCCAAGGGAAATGTCCGGTCCCTACCAGACATGCTTGGTCTCACAGAGGTCTTTCAAACCCCAGACCCGGTAACTGGAGACGAAACCACCAAAGTACCCTGCAAATCTCCACTAGCAGAGCCAGTCAGCACACCAACAAATAGAAACAGGCGGTTCAAGACACCTCAGAAAATGGACCTGGCGGAAGAGTCCTCGGCTCCCAGGAAATCCACTCAGACACCAATGGAAAGCCAACACTCACATGGAGAACCAGAAGGTGGTGACGAAGACATCAAATTGTTTAATAAAATCCCAGAGCAGAAACTGAATCCTGTAGTAACTGGAAGCAAGAGGAAGCAAAGAACACCCAGGAAAAGTGTCCAGTCTTTAGAAGACTTGGCCAGACTCAGAGAGCTCTTCCAAACTCCAGACCACACAGATAAACTAACGACTGATGATAAAACCACCAAAGCACCCTGCAAATCTCCACTAGCAGAACTAGTCAACATGCCCACCAGTCGAAGGAGGCTGAGTAAGACCCCTTCCCAGAAAGTGAACCTAGAGGAAGAGTCCTCAGCTCTCATGGAGTCTACCATGATGCCAGTGGAAAGCCCACATGAACACAGAGAACCAGTAGGTGGTGATGAAGGTATCAGATTGCTCAAGGAAACCCCAAAGCAGAAACTGAAACCTGCGGGAAATGTAAGTGGAAGCAAGAGGCAACCAAGAACACCCAAGAAAAAGGTCCAGTCCCCAGAAGATCTGGCGGGTCTCAAAGAGCTCTTCAAAACCCCAGACTCAGTGACTGGTGACCACACCACCAAAGTATCCTGCAAATCTCCACTGGCAGAGCCAGTCAACACGCCAACAAGTAAAAAGCGGCGTCTCAAGACCCCTCCCCAGAAAGTGGACCTGGAGGAAAAATCCTTGGCTCTCAGGAAGCCCACCCAGACGCCAGGAGGAAGCCCGCACTCACACAGACAACCTGTAGGTGAAGATGAAGACATCAAATTGTTTAAGGAAACTCCAAAGCAGAAACTAGACCCTGCAGAAGATGTAACTGGAAGCAAGAGGCAGCCAAGAACCCCCAGGGAAAAGGTCCATTCTCTAGAAGACCTGGCTGGACTCAGAGAGCTCTTCCAATCACCAGACCACACAGATAAACCAATGACTGGTGACCAAACCACCAAAACACCCTGCAAATCTCCACTGGCAAAGCCAGTCAACACGCCAGCGAGTCTAAAGAGGCATCTTGAGACCCCTCCCCAGAAAGTAGACCTGGAGGAAGAGTCCTTGGCTCTCAGGAAGCCCACCCAGACACCAGGGGAAAACACACACTTGCACAGAGAACCTGTAGGTGAAGATGAAGACACTGAAATGTTTAAGAAAATTCCAGAGCAGAAACTGGACCTTGCAGAAAATGTAACTGCAAGTAAGAAGAGACTCAGAACAGTTAAAGAAAAGGTGCAATTCCTGGAAGACATGGTTGGTTTTAAAGAGCTCTTCCAGACCCCAGAGCAAACCAAGAAAACAACAGCTGTTGTCAAAACTGCAATACTGCCTTGCAAATCCCCACGAGCACAAACAGTCAACACACCAACCCACATGGAGACATGGCTCAAGGTATCTCTGGGGAAAGTCGCCGTAGAGAAAGAGCTTTCAGCTGTCACGAAGTCCACCCTGATGCCAGCGGAAAGCCCACATGAACACAGAGAACCAGTAGGTGGTGATCAAGGCATCGGATTGCTCAAGGAAACCCCAAAGCAGAAACTGAAACCTGCGGGAAATGTAAGTGGAAGCAAGAGGCAACCAAGAACACCCAAGAAAAAGGTCCAGTCCCCAGAAGATCTGGCGGGTCTCAAAGAGCTCTTCAAAACCCCAGACTCAGTGACTGGTGACCACACCACCAAAGTATCCTGCAAATCTCCACTGGCAGAACCAGTCAACACCCCAACAAGTAAAAAGAGGCATCTCAAGACCCCTCCCCAGAAAGTGGACCTGGAGGAAAAGCCCTCAGCTCTCAGGAAGCCCACCCAGATGTCAGGAGGAAGCCCGCACTCACACGGAGAACCTGTAGGTGAAGATGAAGACATCAAATTGTTTAAGGAAACTCCAAAGCAGAAACTAGGCCCTGCAGCAAATGTAACAGGAAGCGGGAGGCGGCCAAGAACACCCAGGGAAAAGGTCCATTCTCTAGAAGACCTGGCTGGACTCAGAGAGCTCTTCCAATCACCAGACCACACAGATAAACCAATGACTGGTGACCAAACCACCAAAACACCTTGCAAATCTCCACTGGCAAAGCCAGTCAACAGGCCAGCAAGTAAAAAGAGGCATCTCAAGACCCCTCCCCAGAAAATGGACCTGGAAGAAGAGTCCTCGGCTCTCAGGAAGCCCACCCAGACACCAGGGGAAAACACACACTCACACGGAGAACCTGTAGGTGAAGATGGTGACATCAAATTGTTTAAGGAAACGCTAAAGCAGAAACTGGACCTTGCAGAAAATGTAACTGGAAGCAAGAGGCAGGCAAGAACTCTCAAGAAAAAGGTCCAGTCTCTAGAAGACCTGGTTGGCCTCAGAGAGCTCTTCCAATCACCAGACCACACAGATAAACCAATGACTGGTGACCAAACCACTAAAGCACCCCGCAAATCTCCACTAGCAGGACCAGGCAACAAGCCAACAAACAGAAGGAGGCGTCTCAAG
This sequence comes from Helogale parvula, assembly GCA_004023845.1. Taxonomy (NCBI): domain Eukaryota; kingdom Metazoa; phylum Chordata; class Mammalia; order Carnivora; family Herpestidae; genus Helogale; species Helogale parvula. The sequence continues at coordinate 88,841 of PJEM01001606.1, forward strand.
ACCCCTCCTCAGAAAGTAGACCTGGAGGAAGCGTCCTCAGCTCTCAGGAAGCCTACCCAGATGCCAGGGGAAAACACACACTCACACAGAGAACCAGTCGGTGGTGACGAAGACATCAGATTGTTCAAGGAAACCACAGAGGAGAAACTGGAGCCTGTAGGAAATGTAACTAGAAGCAAGAGGAGGCCAAGAATATCCAAGAAAACAGTCCAGTCCTTGGAAGACCCGGTTGGCCTCAAAGAGCTCATCCCAACACCAAACCACACAGATAAACCAATGACTGATGTCACAGTCACCAAAGCATCCGGCAAATCTCCACTAACAGGACCAGGCAACAAGCCAACAAACAGAAGGAGGCAGCTCAGGACCCGTCCCCAGAAAGTGGACCTGGAAGAAGAGCCCTCAGCTCTCGGGAAGCCCACCCAGATGCCAGAGGAAACCACAAACTCACTCAAGGAATCAGGTGAAGATAAAGACACAAAATTGTTTAATAGAACTGCAAAGCAGAAACTGGGCCCCACAGAAAATGTAATGGGCAGGAAATATCGACTAAGAGCATCTAAGGAAAAGGCCCAAACCCTGGAAGACGTGGCCAGTTTCAACAAGCCCGGGCCGACGCCAGATCACACCAAGAAACTGGGAGGCGATGCTGGTGGCATCAAGGGAGCCCCAAAGCAGATACCAGAGGGAGGTAAATCTGTGGAAACCTTACCAAGAGTCCTCAGGGCCCCTCGAGCAAAGCCCATAGAAGACCAGGCGGGCCTCGGAGACCCTATAAAATCTCAAAGTGAAAGCAGCATTTCCCTGTCCCCCAAGAGGAAACGAGGGAACAAGGGAGGTGATGCAGGAACAAAGAGGCTGCGCTCTGTGTCACCTGTACAGGCCACTGCAGAAGAGAAACCATCCCAGAAGAGAAGAAGGGGGGCCCCCAGTGAAGGATGTGACCCACCAGGGCCCCTGCCCATGAAGGAAAAGCTAAGGATTGTGGCGGACAGGATGGAACTCCGGGAGGACCTGACCACCAGCAAGAGGGAAACCAGAAGAAAAGCCCGAGACGCAGGAAGGATGACCCCTCCGCTGCAGGTGATGGCGGATGTCCCGTCACTCTATGCCACCTCGGATGGTGTTTCCGCCCGGGGCTCATATTTGGGATAAATTGTTCATAGCTTGAATCTATATGTGAATATCTTCTCCCAAAGGGGTCTGCATTCAACACAGTGAATAACCGCAGACCAAGTTAAAGAATCCTTTGGGGATCTATAGAGAGAATAGATTTAATTTGGGGAAATAACAGGTCAAAATTATGAATTTTGACGAGTTTCTCAGGAACTGAGTGAGTCATGCTCATCTGGAAAGCTCAGAAAGGTAGGAGCTGGGTCCTGTGCTGTTCCAGAACCCATAAGCTGGAGCACGGGGGGCGGGGGCTGCAGGGGATCAGGGTCAGTCTTTATGGAGTTAGAGCTCTCTGCATGGGGTCCGTGTCCTGAGGACAGCCCACCTGTCGGGTTGTGAGGCAGAGTTTCTCCTGCATGGAGCATACTTTGTACATTCTCTTCTAGAAAGTGCAATACTCCTGTCCTGCTCGAGCAGTTATTGCCAAAGGCTCAGAATTCATTTGCTGCCTGGAAAGGGGACATTTTTCTAGAATCCCCTTGTAGTCAAATTTGCCACACACGACAGTTGAATGTTGTGATGGAAATTGAGCCTGAAGCCCTTATTCACGGTTTATCTGTAGAGCGGGCTTCTCCCTGGAGCGAAGGGATTGCTGGCATCTTAAGAAAACAAATGTGAGGTTTTCACAGGCGTTCTTTGGACATTCACTGTGATTGTCTCTTCCCCCATGTTGAACTGTGAGGTCTGTGTCGCTCATGATTGGCGTGTTGTGGATGTCTTGACATTTGCAGGGAATGTCTCTGCGCTCTAGACGGCCTAAGAAACCCGAGCTCGAAGAGCATCGACCCGAGCCTGTTGAAGCAGCCGCGGAGAAGGTGGAGACAAAGAGAAATGACAGGAAGCCCCTGCCGTCCTCCCAAGAGACGAAGCCACAAAGCCCCGGAGACACAGCCAAGATCCCTGCACCTCAAGGCCGAGTCCGTGCAAGCAGAATGTGTCTGCGGTCTGCAAGACCGAAGGAGATGCCGTTGCCTGATGGAGCAGAGGAGAAGCAGAGGCAGAAGGGTGTGGCTGTCCGCGGGAGGAGTCAGGGGGAGGAGAGAACGCAACCTTTAGACTTCCCGTCACTGAGATCCAGAAAAATCACGGTCACTCCTGGAGGAAATGCTTCCGAGAGCGAACCTCAACAGCGAGTAACTCGGAGTGCCAAGAGGTGTGCTGAAAATATAAAAAAGGCAAGTAGTTCAGTGGTTTTCTTTCTTTCTTCCTTTCTCTTTGTTTCTTTCTTTCTTTCTCTTTCTTTCTCCTTCCTTCCTTCCTTCCTTCCTTCCTTTCTCAGTCAACGTTGAACATCCTACTCTTGATTTTGACTCAGGTCGTGATCTCATGGTTCCTGAGTTCAAGCCCTGCGTCGGGCTCCGCGCTGGTAGCTCGAAGCCTGCTTGGGATTCTCCACTTCTCTCTCAAAATAAATAAACTTTAAAAATAAATAAATAAATACAGATCACTTGATAGTCACCGGTGGGGTCTGCTTCTGACGTGACAACCCACTTACTCCGAGGGCTGTTGGGCTGGGGGACAGTGTGAAGCAGGAGCAGACACCCGACCGGCTCAGAAAAGCAGATCGCCCTGTGTTTTATCTCGCCATGCAAGGGATGAGGCGGCCCGGGCTCCTTCCAGAGCCCACACAGCAGGCGGCCCCAGGTCACACTCACCGACTCCAGAGGGATTGTGCACTTCATACACAGAGCTGAGTTCCCAGCCCAAACCATCTCTTCCTGTTCAGAAATTTGATTCACCTTTTTGAGTGGTTTTTTTTAAGTTTATTCACTTATTTTGAGAGAGAGAGAGAGAGGACAGGCAGGGAGGGGCAGTGAGAGAGAGAGGGAGAGAATCTCAAGCAGGCTCCGTGCTGTCAGCACAGAGCCTGACATGGGGCTCTGTCTCACCAACTGTGAGATCATGACCTGAGCCGAAAGCAAGAGTCAGACGCTTAACCAGCTGAGCCCCCCAGGGAGCCCCTTGAGTCATATTTTTAGTTAGTGAAAATTATGTATTTGTGTGGAGGTTTACTTTCTTTTTTTATTATGTCTAAACTTAAAAATAGGTTAACAGTTCTTCCTATTTAAATAAAAAAACCAGGGGTGCCTGGGTGGCTCAGTCGGTTAAGCAACGAGCTTTGGCTCAGGTCATGATCTCACGGTTCGTGGATTCAAGCCCCATGTCGGGCTCTGTGCTGACAGCTCAGAGCCGGGAGCCTGCTTCGGATTCTGTGTCTCCCTCTCTCTCTGACCCTTCCCTGCTTGCACTGTCTCTATCAAAAATAAATAAAAAACATAAAAAAATTAAATCTAAAAAACCAAATAGTAAAAACATTTTAAAGGACAAGGGCAAGTTTCACGGGATGCCTCTTAAAACTCATTTCCAACCTTAAGATTAGTTTCCTAGAACCCAAGGCGTGGGCCACACCTAGTCTGGCTTTGGGTTTTTGTAGGGGGGAGCTGGTTACAAAACATCGTTCTTTTCAATTACTTAAGAGTTCTATTTTTCTTTCCCAACAGGATGACGACAACGTGAGCATCAAGAAAATAAGGACCAGAAGCCGTCGGGACAATGAAGATATTTAGCTACGAAGTTTGGGGGAGGGGGAGGTACTACATTCCACTCAGTGATGTTTCAGTACGGTGTTTGGGTACATTTAAAAGGGAATTCTGTAAATAATGCTATCCGAGTGTTTGAGGAAAGAAACTTTAGAATGTCCCACCTCTAGATGGCATGTTCATAAAGGCCACCTGGCGGTCAGGAGACAGTTCATCCGTCATAAAGTGATTAAAATGTAAAACTTAGGTTGGGGCGGGTGGGGGGTTTGGGACCTAGAAATGGCTTTTAATTTGGCAAAATGAGGCCCTAAAGTTTCCCCCCCGCGTCCCTGCGAGCGCTAGGCCAGCAGGGGCCGCACTGCTCTTCAGATGCTTTATGTGGGTCCGTGTCCCACGTCAGAATGTGAAAGCAGGGGCTTCTGTCCCTGAGTCCCCGGCGCTGGGCAAGCACTCAGGGAACACTGGGGGGAGGGCGGGTTAGAATAGATTAATGACGTGTGTCGGTCTTTCTTTACAGTGGGGGACGCATTTGGCCCCCTCGCTATGGCTCTTGGCTGCCTGCAGGGGCCAGCCCTCTGCTGGGTGTCCCTGCCCTGGAGGGAATAGCAATGTGGCCTGGAGGAGGCTGGTGCCCCACCCCCCCCAAGGTGGGCGGGGTCACGGAACTTAGGGACTGCTGGGGGCTCGCCTTTGTCGCTTGCGGAGTATTTGTCTCACGCGGGACTGTCTCCTCGGAGAAGGCACCCACCCCGGAGTCTCAGGGCCGCCGTTGCCAGGGTGCCCCCCCACCCCTCCCCCCACTCACGTCTCGGAGCAGTGACAGTCCTGCCAGCTTCTCGCGCTTCTGTCCTGTCTTGTACCTTTTCCCAGCGTTCTCCGGGGTCTGCGCCCCCGCGCATCCCCAGACCGCACCTGCGGCTGCCTCAGTGCCCCCGCACGCCGCCTCGGTCAGAAAACCGCACCAACCCCCCTCCTAAGGAGCGGCCGTGATCCCCAGGCTGTCCGTGGGAGCCGGAGCCCCTGGGGCCTCAACCCGGACGGCTGGGCCTCGACACCTGTGCCCCACGGGTCTCGTTCCTCTTCCAGTGTCCCCGAGTCATAACATAGCACACCTTCCCTCCAGGCACCTGTCTGCGTCTGCCCCACTGGCCTAGCTGTGTGGCGGCGACGAAGGGACCCGAGAGAGGGGAGCTGTCCCCTACGGTGTCCCTGTCTGTCCTTCTGTCCCTGTGTCTGGCATAGAGCCAAGTTGACATAATAAAAACTTTGCTGAACGAGTGCGTGGATCTCGGCGGGTCTCTGGGTCGGCGGTAGCTGCCTCTGCCGTCCCGCGCTGTAAGAACATTCTGACCAGTGTCTAAGGTCGCCCGGAGGCGGGACAGCGTGGGGAGGGCGGTGGGAGGGGCCAGGGAGGGGACTCCGAAGGGTCCACCGAGCGGTGATGGTCGAACCGGGCCAGGAAGGGATGGGGTTTGAGGGCAGGAGAAAAGACAGTAGTTTAGGAAGGGCAGCTTTTTTTTTTTTAAGTTTTAAGAAAAGTCACTTTATTTGAAGGTGCGAGTCATAAATGTGTCGTTTAGGTAGCAAAAAACAAGAACGTAAAATTCTAGGATTCCTCTGATTAAGTTGTTCTGCCAACGCTTCGGATTTAGTGGTAATTATGAACCTCGCACGTAGAAAAATTTCAATTAGCCACATGCCTGGGGAATGGAATATACGGGTTAATTAAAAATCCCTTTAGGGTTCAATTCTAACCCAAAATCTCACCTCGACATGTCCGCAGATCTCACCTTCTAAGTGTGTACAGCACTTCAAGAGCACTGCGAGGGTGGGTTTCATGTCACGGGGCGGTAAGTGCTGGCTTAGAAAAGCTCTTTCCAACAAGGGTTCAATAAAACGCATCCACAAGGCACCTTCCACTTAGCAGTTTTTGGGGGGAAGCATCAGACAAATATTAACCAACCAGGCCAACCTCATGTTTGAAAACAGGATGTAAGAAGTAAACACCTACTTGCTGTGTGGTTTGGCAACTTCTCTGGGCCTCAGATTTCAAATAACTTCCATCCGACAGGAAGTTCTCAAAAAACAGAAACTACTTTTTCTTTTTTTTTTTTTGCCTCCAAGCTTCTGCGTGATCTTCCCGCCAATCTCTCTTTGACTTTCTTTTACATTTTTAAAATTTGAGGGCGAGAGAGAGCGAGCGAGCACATGCAGAGGAGGGTCAGAGGGGGAGAGAGAGAATCTCAAGCACACTCCACACTGTCCGAGTGGAGCCCAGTGTGAGACTTGACCCCAGCGAACCGTGATCTCGTGACCTGAGCTGAAATCAAGACTCGGACGTTGGGAGCACCTGGGTGGCTCACAGTTAGGCGTCTGACTTCGGCTGCCTCAGGTTCTGTGTCCCTCTCTGCCCCCTCCCCCCCCACCCCCTCTCTCAAAAATAAATACACATTAAAAGTCGGATGCTTCAGTGACTGCACTTCCCAGGGACGCCTCTCTCTGACTTTCTTACTCAAATCTTCTACCAGCCGGCTTTGGCTTCCTTAGCCAACACGCTTCACGCACACATACTCCTACTCACAAGTATCCCTGCACACACACACACACACACACACACACACACTCTCGCAGGGACATGCGTACACAGGCAAACGTACTCCCAACACTATACACAGTCATATAAACACAGGCGTTCCTACAACCAGGTACATGTACATACAAGACACACACACACTCCTTCAGCCATGTACCCTGCACACGCATGTACGCACACTCAGACACACACACACCACTTTCCTCTGCCTGGGACTTTCCCCGCCTCCTTCCTGCCTCACAGATGATTTCCTCCCGTCCCCAGCTCAGCTCTGGGGAGGCTCCCGCAGAGGCGCCTGGGTCACCCCTTCCCCAGTCCGGGCTGGGCCCCTCGTTTCTGGCTCTGGAGTCATCGGCGCTAACTGGTGGCACATGGTTCTGTGGAATCTAGAACACCGAGCGTCGGCCTCTTCGGCCAGGGCTGAGCGCTGGCCTTCCGAGAAGCGCAGAGCACGTATTTACCGCCGCCCTGAGTCAGGAGTGACCCCAGGGAAAGGAGGTACCCAGCCAGGTGTCCGGAAATGAAATTTTAAAGCCCATGGGATTTTTATTAAAGATGGAGGGGAGCAAACTCAGGCGCCAAGAGCCGGGAGCCGCAGCCCGGGGCGGAGTCAGGGCCTGCTTTACCAGCCTGTCTCCATCTCTCCGGCTCTGACGTGTGGGACGGTTTTCCTCCCAGCCCGTAAGCATCACATTAACGCTGTGGAGTGGCCCTCATGTGTCCAGGGGGGAACTCTGGGTGGCCCTGGCCGTTTATCTGATCAGTCTGGGCATGGGGTGGGGGTCCAGGACAAGGATTTGACCCAAGAAGGCTTATGTTGCTTGGGCTTTTATCTGGCTGCCCAAATAGGTCCTGGATGCTGGGAGAGATGGGTGGGCAGGCCCTGGAGATAGGAGCCAGTGGTGAGTGAGACTCGTGGGGAGGGGGTTTCCCGTCAGGAGGTAGAGGAAAGTCAGGTGTCTGGGTGTCTCTGGAACTTATCACCTGTGGGGCAACTCCGGAAGAAAGGAAGGGAAGGCCTCCCTCAACCCCACGCACAGATCAGGACGGGTTCTAGGCCGCACACCTTGCCCGGTCCCCAGGTTGTCGAAGACTCAGGATGCCAACTCCATGGATTCTACCTCTTCACCGAAAATGATTTAAGACATGTGACTGGGATGCTAGGTTTTGCTGGGCTTTCTAGAAGCTGCTGGAGTCCGCTTCTAGGAAACAGCGCCCAGCCACAGTCCCGGGGACCCCGATTCCAGCGCCGGGCAGGGGGCCCAGGCCCCCGAGGTTCCCCAGGACATGGTCCCAGTCTTCCCTCTCTTGGTGCTACCCACACCGTGCCTCGCTGGCCCTGAGCATTCAACAATCTCTAAATCGGGATTGCGTGAATGCTCCTCTTTCCAAAGGAACAAAATGCCCATGACTTGTTCCCATGAAGTCCCTCCTCGTGTCTAAATGATGATGTCACGGGAACGAAGGTTTGATTTGATACGGTTATTGGGTACCGCCATGCAGGAGGCACGGGGGTCCCGCTGTGGGGCAGACGCGGCCGTGTGCTCATCAACCCAATCTGTAAGCCCGTGAGTCCTGACGCTTCCCGGACTAGAGGCTTTGAGAGCCGTCACTGACAAGCCCTTACCAAGTACTGAAGGGAAGTATTTTTATCGTCAATACCAAGGGGTTAGGATGATGCTGTAAAAAGAATCACAGAGGAATCAACAATAGATTGAGGAAATACGTCAATGGGGGAAACTCAAATGATACAACTTGGAAAATGGATAAAAAATATGAATTGGTGATCCGCAGATGAAATACAAATACTGAAAGTGTGAAAAGCTGCTCAGCCCACTAGAAGTTAGGGAAATGCAAATGGAAATGACGTCTGGTTTTTATTTTTTATCTTTGGTCTCTCAGGTGTGCACAAATGAAAGGGTTTTGTTAATATCCAGGGTTAGTGACGTGTAGGGACACGTCCCCCCCCCAGCCCCGCACCACGGGAGGTAAAGCCCGGGGCATTGTGGGGCAGTGGCGTTTTGGAGGTTCCTATCTCTATTTTGCCCCAGGAACTCCACTCCCAGGAAGCTCTCTTAGCCTCACTTTGCAGCCCAGAGAGAAGCACACATGTGCCAGCCTTTTCCTCAAAAATGAGGCGGGAACGTAGTGAGCCAATGGAAGTAAGTTCATGCCCTTCATGGAGGCATGGCCACCAGAGTTTGTGAGGTTGGAGCACACCAAGCAGCCCTCCGGGACCGGAGAGGGAGGTGTCTCAAGAGCGGACACGCCCGGAAGCTAAGACAGACATTCAAGCAAACAGGCAATGCAGTGGCGCACAGGTGGCATTTTGTCACGGAAGATGAAAGGTTTTCATAGTCATCTCGCTAACATTCTGGTGTAGCTCACCGTCGAGTCCTCCGCCGCTACAAGGTACCTCCCCTAATCCACACCATTCAGTCCTGGGAGGTGCTAGCCTTCCTCGGTGGTTGGTCAGCCTGCCTGTCCGCCTGTCTGTCCAAGGTCACGCTCACATGATGTTTGGTTTCAATGCTTCCATCAGATGGGGGCGAGGGGTGCTTCCTCTGCGGCAGGCCTGGTGCTCCATCTTTTTCTGAGGCTGTGGGCTCAGGCAGGTTGGTTGAGTCACTTGGTTCCTGATTGGCTGGTTGATGCCCATTCTCACCCCCACCAGCCTCTCCCAAACCTCCTTTCTTTTATCCATGCTCCCCTGTCTCCCCATCCCCCTTCTGTGGTACCTGTTACCCCAGCGGAAGGGACCTGCTGCACCTAGAACTAACCTGCTGCGCCTAGAACTGATGAGGGGCAGACAGGCAGACCCATAAGGAACCCCCAATAATTAAATGGCCTATAAGAGCAAATGGCATTTCATAGCAGGTGATATTTTTCAGAGGGAGGAGGGGAGAAATAAAAGCTTATGAAATCATCCTTTTTAACAAATACAACAAGCCTCATAACATTTATTAAATAAATACAACCAGTAATAACAAGCATATGTTTAAATTCCACATTAAATCTGAAATTATCTGGTGTGTGGGTCTGGAAAAGAGGTGAAGGTGGAAATGGTGCAGACAGAGATCTGGGGATGACCAGAGACATACAGATGTGCAAAGGGAGGCCTAACAGGGTTTCTGATTCGAGAAGGAAAACCAACGTCAGATGGACTTGGTGCTTCCACACTTTACGCACTGTGTCACTTCCTTGGGGACTCCAAGAAACAGTGCTCGGAGCACAGATCCCTGTCTGGACTCTAGGAGGAGCACGGGCTCCCGGGAGGGCGAGTTATTAGTCCATGCTGCACACAGGGCTCACACCTTCTGAAGAGCAGCTGGGCGCTGCGGCCACCCCCGCCCCAACCCCACCCCCGCCGGCCACTGCGCCCACAGTCGGGGCCCTTTCCATGCCAGGACTGACCTAGATTTTAGGAGTCCTGAATTAACTGTCTGTATAAATCAATGTCCACCTCCTAATGAATGTCCTGTCTAGATGGACGTAAGGCACAGGAACACAATGCAGAGATTTCATGGAAGAAAGAGCCGCAGGCTGGAAGTCAAAGTCAAGATTTATCCTTGCATCAGACTGTTCTAGATCTTGCAATTTGCATATACAAAGAATTCAGCAACATTCACTGGCATTATAATCAGAGCAAGATCAAATTATAGATGTAATAAAAGAAAGCATGATAGTTGAAACAGGGAATACAGACACATATTATAAAGATTGCACATAAATTAAACACGACTTAGTTAAACAAAAGTATCAGTAACCATACATTTTAAAAATAACATGGGCATGTCTTTGAATGCTGAAACAGACGTGTCAGGCTCATTTAAAAAAGTTTTTAAAAACACATAAAAATACCTCTTAAAACACTGGTATGCATTCTTCATTCGTCTATCACACGGAGAGAAACAGTAGTGAGTCACACAGTGACTGGACAGCTTGTCGATCAGAACGGTAGGCTCCTAATCGCTATTTGGCATTGGGATGCAGCCGCATGCAACTTACAAAAAACGTGAAGGTACGAAGGGCGTTGTCAGCGCCTCAGAGGGCGCTGTTATGTACAATGGACCTTCTCTGACTGAGGGGGAAGAGGAGGTCAGCTTTCCCGGCTGCACAGAGAGGGTGTCTGTCCCCAAGTGCCCAAAGGGACAGTTTGGCCTGGGTTGGGTCGGCGGGGGGGGGTCCTGGGCAGAGGCCAGGAGGCTGTAATTCCAGGCCCCCAGAAAGGCAAGGACTCCCCTTGACTGGGGACGGGCGTCCTGTGTCCAAGGGTTAGCAGCTTCCCCGCTTTGTTTCCAGGGTTGGAAGGACCGAAGTGGTGGCAGGAAGCCTGCAGCGGACACAGAAGACAGAAGGACACACAGACGAGGCACTTTCCCAAGGGCACCCCTGATAAGGTCGATCTTAGTCTCCACACAAGAGATGTCAGGCAGACCACTGAAGGGCCTGATAGAGTCCGACAAAGGCTCCTAAATTAGATCCAAATCCGTTCCCTTGACTTTGACTTTGACCCCTCAAGTACATCACACGTCACTTGCACCACAACGTAACCAGTTCAGTCTCTAAGGTTTTGTGCCAAATGAAAGCTTGGTTCTCTCTCTTCTCCTTCAGCCAGAGAAAGGCTTTGGGTGGGGGGTTTTAACAATGAAAACATATGGGACCAACGGGTGTGTCTTGCAAAGCTGCCTCTGCTTTCCTCTCTGACCCGAATGCATCCCCGTTGCCTCGGGAAGGGCGGAGGGATGCATCCCGCGGTGCGTGCACCCAGGGATGCGGCGGCGGCGGCGGCGACATCGGTCACAAAGCTGTGCTCTCGCCTTTCCAGCTGGTGCCTCTTCCGCCCTGGAGTGGAGCTCCCAGGAGATGCGGAGGCTTGGTCCCCGTGAGGCCGTTCTCAGTACCGAGCGCGCCCCGGGATCGCCTTGCGCAGACCGGAAGTGACACAGGATGGCCAGTGCAATAGGAGGGTGCGACCACTTCTCAGTGGAAATGTCAAATAAGGCCTTTGTATTTCTTTTTAAAAGCAAAACCAAAAAGGTACCCCAAACGCACATGTTAAGGGCCTTTAGTATGTTAGAACAGGTGTCTTTATTTTCATACATATATTGTGCTCATCTGCTCCCTAACGGTCAGAGAAAGGTCACAGTCATTAAACCCTACTACGTCCATCCTACCCCTTGGTCGCCCCGTAAGCCGATCCAGGCTGGCAGTGAGACTGTGGTTTTCCAGTGTCAAAGGTCTCAGTAGTATTTCCATTCAAAAATAAGTTAACCTTTAGATTAAGGATTTCTCTCTCTTTCTCTTTTATTTAAATATTGAGGAGTGGGACTTTAAAAAACTGTATAAATCTAGATTTTAAGATTTCTTTTCTTACAAACAATCTTAGCCTGTACAAGACTTTTTTTTTTTCTTTTTAAATACCAAAACGCTTCTCGGAAAGTCGAAAGCGTAACCGCTTGTGGTGGGGCTCCCCACGCGTGTGCTCTTGGCATCTGCGCCAGTCAGATGTGTGGCTCTATCTGAGCGTGAGGATTAGGAAGCGGTCTGCGGTGAGCTCTAGGTCGCTCAAGACTGGCTGGGCAGTGGCGGCGGGACGGGAGGCGAGAGTGACGAATGGGCTGGCTTGGTTCTCAGAGGCTCCTCGGAGCCAAACACCCAGACAGACGGACAGCACGCGACCACGTGGGGAGGCAGCCTGACAGCCGGATTTGCCTCACCCAAGGCCACGGTTGAGCCGCACCACCAGCACTGACATCTCCCCGATTCCGGCCTATGCAGCAGGGACCCGGCCTTGAGTAAACGCATGTTTAACTATCACTCTAGTCACCAACTGTGCTCGTGCATTGTATATCAGCACTCAGGCTGTGACGCCTGCGAGCTTTAACATGTAACAGTAAGCCACATGCATGGAGACTGAGGACTTCATAGAATTCCCCGCTTACGTGTCTCTCCATGAACACGTCACCTCCCACAAAACGCCCCTGCACGGGGCTCTAAAATCCAGGGTCCGGAAAGGGAATTTTCGACTGACTTTTGAGTCCTCCAACCGCTTAACAGTGGGCTCTGTGTTTACTCTCCTGGGTTAAGCACACATTGCATATTAAGATTTTTAACATTTAGACGCGCTGAGTGTGTCAAATTATATGATATGATGAATCTAATGCAAAATTAATCTATTTACTGATATTAGCAGAAATGTACTTTATGGGCTATTACTTGACCTTAATACATTATTCCAGTTTGTAAAAGGGGTATTTAAGTTTTAATAACTTCATAGCAGGTGACCTTTAAAGTGTAACAAAATATATACAAAGGAATTAGGACGGGTATTAATGTCAACTATGAAATAAATTAACATGATTTTTATAAAATATACTGACCATTAAATTAAAAAATATTTTAAGGCAGGAATTTTCATTTGAAATTAGCATAATCAGAAAATATATCAATAAAATCTTGTACCACTTTGTAGCAGAATTCATACTGTTCCTGAAAAAAAAAAAAGAATATGTTAAAATATTTTTTTTTAATTCCATTAATCTAATTAGGAGAAACCTTTAAAAATAAGCCAAAAAAACCAATCTGGTTATATAATTTAATTTTTGGGCACAGAGCTATTTCCAAGTAACGTTTTTTTTAATATAAAAAAATGTCAATGATTAGTTTCAAACTAGCGTTTTTTAGGAGAGCCTGAGTAAAAGGTCTTCAGTTTTCATACTTAAAATGGAAAACAAGGCACCTGGGAGGCTCAGTCAGTTAAGCATCTGACTTCGGCTTAGGTCATGATCTCACGGTTCCTGAGTTCGAGCCTCACGTCAGGCTCTGTGCTGACACTTCACGGCCTGAATCTGCTTTGGATTCTGTGTCTCCCTCTCTCTCTGCCCCTCCCCCGCTTGTGCTCACTTGCTCTCTCTCAACAATTAATAAATAAACATTAAAAAACCGAAAAGCAACGATTTTGAAATAAAAATTTAAAAAATATTTAACTTCAAATAAACTTCATAACATAACAAAGAAGTAATCTATGAAAGTTAAAAAGATGAAAATCTAGGGTATGTTTAAGCCTCAATTTACTCTAAAAAGAGACATCGTTTTATATAAATTTTAGAATTCAAAAGAGCATCGCCTTCTACCTAAGGCATCTGACTTATTAAAACACTCCTGAGCATCATCTGACCCTCGCCCTCCTCTGGGCTCTGGGAGGGGGTACGGCTGGAGCCCTGCTGGTGGGCTGACGAAGCGGCAGTCACGCAGGACCCGTGTGGCACCCACCCATGGTGGGCAGTCCGCAGGAAGGCATAAAAGACAGAGCCATGGGCAACTGGTGGAGATTTTGGAAAACTGTGTGCGTGGCGATCACCGGGCAGACTGGGAGTCGACCCCAAAGGTTTGAGTAACAACAGAGCAGCTAACCCGCTTCTCAAGGAAAAGAGTCTGGTTACTTGAAGACCCTGGTAATCGACGGGCTGAGTGGGGCACAGGAGTAGGGCTCTGGGCGAGGGGAGGGGGACGCAGGAGATGTTGAGTGTGGCCCCCCAGTCCCTCCTGTCTTCTTCCCCAATACAATGGGTTTAGATTCTTCTCTAAATAGACACTGAACAGATGTCTCAACGCTTTGAGGTTGACAGACAGCAAACATTAGCCTGCTTGGGCCTTCAGGCATCTCCGTCCAGCAAGCATGGGTTGGAACTTGGCTTTCAGAGAAAGAAAATAAGGACAGAAGTTGGTCCTGGGACCACAGGGCAGTCATTGAGGGAGCCAAGAAGGGACTGTGGGGTCCCGGCTTCCAGCTGCTAAGATCCCCACGTGGTCATCCAGCCCCCGGATGGAAAAAAAAGTGAATTTTTGGAGGGAAATTGTAATAAATACATGGACTTTCTTTAAAGAGGTAAGCATTTTCACGATACTTCATCTTCATGAAATATCTTATGGGCAAAGGGCTTTGGACTTGACTTTTCCAAGTTCTTGTATTTGAAAGCAACTCCAGACAAACATCAACGCTGGCTCCAATCAGGGAGGAAAAGGAGATGCCATGAATCGTTCTGTTTTCACCACAAACACAAGAGCTAACCGCGACCCGCCATGCTGCGCCTTGAATCCAGGCGGCTGGTGGCCAGGGATCAGTGGCTGGCGTGCATTTTGGCAGTTACACAGCCCCACCCCAGGTCACGGACAGACATTTCTGATCAAGGCACAGAGCTCTAGGGAAAGAAAAACACCCCACTTGTAGGCTTGGAATGCAGTTGCCCTAAAGCGCATCTCAGAAGTCTCCCGGAGCGGCCAGCGATCGGGGCTGGCTCAGGAGCAGGGCACCGCCTCGGGTAAGTCAGTCCGCAGCCCGGCCAGCATCTCCTTAACGAGTCGTGTTCCCACACCCTGCGCTCTCTTCCAAAGCATCCCTGCCAAATGCGAGGTCTGTGCCTGGAGCGCAGCAGGTGGGTCCTCTGAGCCTGAGGTCAGGGAGGCTGGGGGTGGGTCTCATTGTGACCCCCGGGTGGATGATCTGACCGTCCCACACAGAGGTCCCTTGTGAGCAGACACAACGATGTGGTGAGGAGAAAATACGCAAGACACGCATCAGGCACCCGGTGTCCCCGCACAGGATGCCAGACAATCATTCTTCATTTATTTCCAGGTTCCACACTGATTCTCCAGCATTTTCAATGTGCTGCTGGGCATTAGGCTAGATGCTGACTTTCGAAGTCAGGATACCAATGCTCTGTTCAACGGTGTCGCTGGACCCGAGAGCACAGGTCCGAGCCAAAAGACAGCTGTGGGCAGCTTCCCAGTGAGGGGGGCAGGGAGAAGTGGAGGTGGGGAAGAGCAGGGCTGAGTCAGGAGGGCATTCAGATGGAGAAGCTCTTGGAGACAGGGTACACTGGCCAGACCAGAGGAATTTATGAATGCTGAAACCAAGGAGGTGTTCAGGGGCGCCTGGGGGGCTCTGTCAGTTAAGCGCCAGACCTCAGCTCAGGTCATGATCTCATGGTTCATGGGTTTGAACCCCACGTCGGGCTGTGTGCTGACAGCTCAGAGCCTGGAGCCTGCTTTGGATTCTGTGTCTCCCTCTCTCTCTGCCCCTAACCCACTCACACTCTGTCTCTCTCAAAAATAAACATACATTAAAACAACCAAACAAAAACCCAAGGAGGTGTTTGGATGCTGAATCAGACAAGAAACGCTCTTTGCTACAGTCCCTGGGAGGCTCCCTGGGCCAGGCCCTCACAGAGCCCCTGAGGGACACACACCAAACAAATCTGCGAGCCGACCACAGGCAGGTGCTGCCGCTCTGCCTTCCACGGCCAGGGGACCGAAGTCCAGAAAGTGGAAGGAGCTTGTCCAAGCGTCCAGAGTCACCAGGGGGTCCAGCCGTGATGCTCGGAGGACCGTCCAAGGCCCAAACATCAAAGGGATGTCACAACTTAGCTTTTATACCTACCTGAGGGCCAGGCAGTACTAAAGCTATTTGCTCTGCCTGGAGAACCCAGTAGTGGACTCGAAAATAGGAAAGAAATGGAAAAAGTATGGCTCCTAATTAAAAACTGAATTTCTTGGGGCACCTGGGTGGCTCAGTCAGTTAAGCGTCCGGCTTTGGCTCAGGTCATGATCTTGCAGTCTGTGGGTTCGAGCCCCGTATCGGGCTCTGTGCTGACAGCTCAGAGCCTAGAGCCTGCTTCAGATTCTGTGTCTCCCTCTCTGCCCCTCCCCCACTTGCACTCTGTCTCTCTCTCTCTCTCAAACAAATACTTAAAAAGTTTTTAAAAAACTGAATTTCTTTTTGAAGGTATTCCTGTTATTATTAATTATTGTTATTTTAATCTGTAACGTCCTCCATGGGGTGGTCTGCCTCTGGATCTTCCAGGCCCAAAGTCATTCAAGTTCACGAGGCCCGTAGGAGGTGTCAGCTGTCAGCAGGCATAACCTTTAGAAGAGGCGCCTAGCATCTTCCAGGGCCCTAGCAAGGGTGGTCCAGGTGGGACCAGGGCTCCAGGGAGGGGTGAAGAGCCTCAGGTTTCCACCCAGTCATGGCCGAAGAGGGCGTGTGGGGCGAGGAGGGTGGGGGCGGGCAGGCGCACCGAGTTTCTTTCACTGACAGTGGCTCTCAAACCCGCATTCACCCCAGGACCACCTGGGAGGCTGGGGAGGTGCCGACGCCTGCGTGGCCCCCGCCCCCAGCGGGTATGAGGGTCGCCTGGCCGCGGAGCGGGGCTGTGGACACTCGCCAGGCCAGGCTCCTGGGCCCTCAGCATGAGAACCGCACCCTGCCCCAGCTCGGGGGTGCGAGGTGAACCCCGCTCTGCTCAGGTGACCCCAGCAGCTGAGCTGCCCCTGTGATGGGAAGCTGGTGAAGGGACCCTCCTGTCACCTTCTGTGCCTTTCTGGGGATCCTGTGAGTGTGGAGAAGGGGCGGGCCAGGAGGGCACGTCTAAAAATAGGACTTGAGGGAAAGGACGCGTGAGAGTAGTTTTTGAAGTTGCGCTTCCTGGGGTCGGATACCTGTCGAGGAGGTACGTCTTCTGCAAACCAGGAAGCGTGTGTTTTTATCACAGAATTTCAGAGAATGCCCTAGAATCTGGCGGAAGCGTCACGGTGACACAGAAAGCTGGTGTATTCAGAGCCTCTGTCCAAGGGGTCTGACAGTCTCAAGTCATGGCCCTGTCCCCTGTCCTGACCAGGGGACCGTCCCCAGCCAGACTCAAGGAAGGAAGGGGGATGGGTGAAGCTTCACCAGGGAGAGTGCCAGGAGCTATTTCCCTGGGAACCTCAGCTCCTCTCTCTCCACACACAGGGCTCCTTTAAGGACACGTACACCAAAGCTGGCTTGAGACAATTCTTGGCCCTTCCGGAAACACCCTCACCACTCGGTTTCTTACCAGGGTCTGCACCATGTGCGGCCTCTGCAGTCGTAAACTCTTCACAGCTTGGAATACGTCTAGAAGGCCCTCGGCTTTCACCCGTTCCAGAATGTTGCTGAGAGCGATGAAGGTACCTGTCCGCCCGGCTCCAGCACTGCCGAGGAGACAGACAGGAATGGGGACACCCGGACTTGCCCTTGGGGACGGGACACGACGGCCCGCCCCCACCCATCAGCGCAGAAGCCGTTACAGCGGGCAGGTGGCTCCTGAGTTGCAAGACCAGGTACAAGCTTTCCAGCCTGTGACTCGCATAGACAGATGGGTCTCCGGGTGTGGCCCTGGGACGCCGGGGACCAGTGTCGCCTGGGAACATGTCAGAAATGCGGACCCTTCTGGTTCGGGCCCAGGGAGAGGTAACTGTGTCTAGATTCTCCTTCTGTGCTGGGGGCCTGCGTTCTGAGAGGCGGTGGCTCGCGAGGTGTGCGGTTAAGAGAGACGGCGTTGGCTGCCAGGGACGGTTAGATAAGGGACACTCCCAGCAACAACTTCTGGGACCACTGCATTTGAGATGATCATTTTCTTGATGAACTGGGTAAACCCCGCTAGAGCAGAGCCCAGACGCCCTTAGGACAGAAAAGCGGCCAGGCCTAAAGTGGGCGGGTTCAGCCGGCGTGTCCCACGTGTGGTGTGTCCCATGTGTGGGCTGCTTCTAAGGCTCCTGTCCCCCTTCAGTGACCTGTCCCCACGTCTGCCCTCGTGGGATCCTGTTCGCCTTCGCATCCCTGAAGCCCTACACGTGCTGAACTCAGTCCGGGTCTGGGGCGGCAGGGACTCATTTCTAGAGTATTCTAAATGACTCCGACCAAGCCCCCAGGAACTGAAAACCGAGGCGTGTGCCCCACCTGCTGGCCAGGCCGGAAATGCACCCAGGCCCGTCATAGGGAAAGAGTTCCACCTGCCCTCCCCCTGAAGCCCGGGCTCCCTGGTGGCTACGAGGGACGGGTGGCCTGGGGCAAATGGCAGTCACAGAAAAATGGTAGCCATGTGTGGAAAAAGAACTACAAGGGGCGCCCGGGTGGCTCAGTGGGTTAGGCGTCCGGCTTCGGCTCAGGTCATGATCTCACGGTTTGTGGGTTCAAGCCCCCGTACGGGCTCTGTGCTGACCCCTAGCTCAGAGCCTGGAGCCTGCTTTGGATTCTGTGTCTCTTTCTCTCTCTGTCCCTCCCCTGTTCATGCTCTGTCTCTGTCTCTCAAAACTAAATAAATGTAAAAAAAATTTAAAATAAAAAAGAACTACAAGTGCAGCTTTAGAAGCAAATTAGCACCCCCCCCCTCGGAAGGAAAACGCCCCAAACTCCTGCCAGGAAGAAAGGTGTCATGGCGGTCAAGACCCCCCTGCTGGCCTGGGGGAGGGGTTCTGGCATAACCAGAGCGGGTTGGCACGGAAGGAAGGTGAGCGGCACGCCTCTGGATTTGGCCAGATTCACCCTCCCACACTTGTGATGCTTCTAATCAAGGGCCTTGGTGGGGTGCCCGGCCCGTGGCACGTCCCTCCTTTCCCTCCCTTGTGCCTGCCTGGGGGGCGGGGCTGGCGTGGGGCTGCAGGCCTTGGGTAGGGATCCCAACCTGGACATCCTCAAGAAAACCCTCCTGCCTCGAGGGCGTGCTCCAGCCCGGACTGGGGTCCCCAAGCCCAGCGGAGAGGACAGGGAGGGGTGGGGACATCCAGCTGATCAGTCTTGCGAAAGGAAGGCAAGCAGCAGCGGGAGCTCAGGCGTGGGTCTGTCAGAGCCGCGCCCCGCGGGTGTTCTGCGGCCTCAAAAGGCGTATAAAAACGTGCGTGCGTTTGAGCCGTTCCCTGACTCCTCCCCCAAACGCGTTCTGCGTGTATAGAAGACGACGTTTCCGCGTTTATGTGACGCTACCCGCGTAAGGGCAGGTGAAAACCACAGTCTCGGGAGAGGACGCGGTGGGGACCACGAGCCGGCCGTGGGGTGGGTCCGCCGCCCCGGCAGGGGGCGCTCACCTGCAGTGCACCGTGATGGGGTGGTTGCCCGTCTGCTGCTGCTGCTTCTGCACAGCCGCGATGAGGTCGATCATGCCCTTGCCCTCGGCGGGGATCCCGATCTCGGGCCAGCCGTGGAAGTGGAACTGGCGCACCACTCGGGTCTGCTCCTCCTGGCGGGGCAGGGGCTGGGGGTGGGGAGCGTGCTCAGTGCCGCCCGGCCACACCACGCTGACCGCCGAGGAGCAGGCCCCGGGCCACCCAGCCTCCAGGGACCCGTGCCAAGGCCTGGGGTCCTCCCGGGGCCTTCCACGGCCTGAAGGGCCTGACCAGGCGGGCTGTGGGCACCCTAAAGCACAGGGCTGCCAGGATTTCCCTCTGAGTGGGTGGCGGCATGACATCCAGAGGATGTCCCCGGAGGCCCCCGCAGGGCCCGCCAGACACCTCTATGGGATCCCTGGCAGCTTTCTGGAGAGAACAGGATCACCTCTTTCTTAAGAAGCCAGGACCTCTCCTGTCCCAGGGGCTCTGAGGAAGCCTGGCTAGTTCTCTGTGGCTTCAGCCCTTCCTTCCTCCTGGCCCCCTATCGCTGCCATTTTTCCTGAAGGGGTAGGGGTGGCCATGTGACACCTCTAGGAGTGGGCCACTCTCGTCCACCATCTCGAGCAGCAAGGAGGCGGGTGACCCTGAGGTCCGGATGTTGTAGGAGATCTGCCCCTTTGTAACATGGCCCCCTGTTCACTGCACTGACCGTGGACACTAACGCACCAGTTAGAGAAGGCTGAGGGAGCGGGGCATCCTGGTACGATCACCAGCAGCCCCCAGGGATGTCGTGGTGCGTTCTGTCTAGAGAGGGGACCGCAAACAATACCTGATTGAAGGTGACCAGGAAGTCCCGTATGCTGATGGCTTCGGAAAGTGTATCGCTTTTTATTTCGATTGTTATTTCGCCGTGAGTCACTGAGCCCTCTGTTGGCCAATACTGGTAGCATTTATCCTTGGGGGATAAAATGACATTTTAAGTCTCATAGCAAATAACTTGCTGTCAGCAGTTTGAGGACATGATGGAGACTCGCTCTCAAAAATGTAACATTCTTCATCTGACCGAGTAAATAACACCTGAACATGAATGTGAGTGCCCATTAATACCCGTGGATGAAAGGAAGCCAGAAACAGACATGCGTGTGTTTGCAACTCTGATACAGGACAGTAGTGACATGATGGAAGGAAAAGATTATTCTATAAATGGAGTTCGAAAATTTGGCTTTCCATATAGGAAAAGTGCTGGGTCCCCGACTCACAACCTACCACAGCTCATAGGAACGGTCCAGCCCTCCTAGAGTTGAGCAGTGCACAACCTACACTACCATATGGAGTAAGTTTGAGTCTTCCTAAAAATAAGCCCAGAGGGGTCAAGACTTAAAGTCAAAAACAAAACTGTGAACGCCTTAGAAGAAAACGTCTTTTCATTCTGAGGTGCCGAAGGGCTCACTAAGCAAGACCCCACAAGAGCCAACGCCCACAACATGAAGACTGCGACATCAGACAGCAGCACAGTGAACGCCACTCCATCAACAAACATCATCAAAAGAGTAAAAACACATCCCGTCAACTGTGACAAGATATCTGCGATACGTAAAACCGACAAAGGCTCAGTATCAGGAATAGGTAAAGAATTCTTATCAGTCAACACAAAAAGAGCCAACAACTCACTAGCAAAATTGGAGAAAGGCATGGCCAGGCGTCTCGCACAAAGGATATAAATATATGAAGTGAGGCTTGACCTCCTAAGCATCGGAGAGATGCCAATCAAAGCTACAAAGGGATGAGATGTACTATTCAATCAACAAGAATGAGGGTGCCTGACGGTACTAGGGACATCGATGAGCGATCTCCGTCAGACCCTGCCACTGTCCACCTTGGAAAACAGGACGCCTCGGCCAAGCAATTAGGAAGTGTCTTGCAAATTCAAACTGTCCCACACTCTCCAACGTAGCTGCCAGCACAGAGCCGCTTAAGATTTTCTCTCTCCTTCTCTCTCTGGCCCTCCCCAGCTCATGCATACACTCTAGCTTTCCCTCGAAATCAATAACTAAACTTTAAAAAATACTGCTGAATTCTACCCTTTAAAAAGATGAATTGAATGGTATGTGAATTAATATGTCAACACGATGTTTCCAAAAACAGCAAAGTAAACACAGAGTCAGGGCAGTGGTTACATCTTGGGAGGGGACCCAGATGGACGCACATTACTGGTCAAAGTTTGGCTTTTCAGGAGAAGGGCAGGTTCACGAGGGTTTACTATGGTATTCAGTAAATGACACATAAAGGCCCTGGATGGGTCTCTGGGGAACGGGAAACATTGGACTCATTCGGCCCCCCTAGGACGACATCCGTGAGGTACACATATCAGTGCCTACATCCCTACGTCTTAAAGAAAGTGAATAAATGCCGTGTTGTTCAACAGGCTTTGATCAAATCTGCACTGTGGACGGTACAACACGGAGGATTTCAGGGCAGGTTAAATGAAATGTCGGCTCAGAGCAAGAGGCAGTGGGGGTCACGCTGGAGCAAAGGGACCCAGTGGGGGTCACGGCGCAGCAAAGGGAGCCTCTTTCGTTTCCAGCCTGGCTCCCGCCCCGTCCTTGTGGCCTTAGTAGCTGACAGCGGCCACGGCAGGGGACCTTTGGGTGGCGTAGGCCGCCAGGGGGTCCCTGACCTGCTCTCGCTCCTGGACCTCCGTCAGCATCACGATGGTGTGACACTTCCACTCCCAGATCATCCGCCAGAAGTCCTCCACCGTGTGCGCCAGGGGCCCCTGCGTGGCGATGAAATGGTCCTTCTGTCGGTAGCCCTTCAAAGGGGAACAGAGATTAAAGTCTGACTTCCTTTCCTCCTGGCTCCAGTGTGGACGGGGGTGGCGGGGGCGGGTAGGAGAGGCCAGGCCAGGGAGAATGTTCTCCGGCTTCCTGGATGGGGCCGAGCCCCAGCAAACCCACATGCACGGGGCAGTGGCTCAAGACAGCCGCTCTCTCTCTGCGATCCGGTCACCTCGCCTGCGGCACCTGGGGCCGCCCTGAGGGGGTGTCCTGAGCCAGCTGGCCCGGGCCACCTGAGGGAGCACCACCGGTGGCTCTGTTCTCATGTGTTTCTGTGTTTCAGCTCAGTTAGCATCATGGTGGTGGACGGGGGCGGACTTAGAGGAAGTGGGTTCAAATCCAGTTCCTCCATGTGGCCCCAGTGACCTTCGGCCACGTTTTCTCATCCGCAAATGACTGTTCTAATGCAGACGAGGCCGCAGTGTCCTTCCCCATCGATTTCTCAGCTCAGCGCACTGTGCGAGGAGACAGCCAGTGATCGGGAGCCCGGAGCGCACAGTCGTGTTGTCCGCGCGGAACAGGCACGAGGGAACGGAACAGGCACGAGGGAACGGAACAGGCACGAGGGAACGGAAACTGCGGGACAGACGGCCGTGCGGGCGCCCATGTGACACTGGTGCGTGTTAGATACAAAAGAAACAAGGCTGTGCCTCAACAGCTGGACGAAAGCCAGCGAATTCCTTAGCAGCGCCTGCTGCCTCTGTTTCCAAAGTTCATTATTCATTTCTTTTTAAGCAAGAAATTCTGCTAACAAAATGGTTTGGATTTCAGGACTTCCCCTGATCGTGGAAATGAGTTAATTAGGAGTCTGTGTGATCACAGACGCAGGACGCAGGCGTCCTTGCAAACCGCAGCCAGGGCCGCTCTACTTACATCAATAAAGGAGGCGTTGATGTAGTCTGTGTATTCTTGACCCCTTTTCATGGAGAGGATCACCCGATTGAAGTCATCTGCAAAGCAATGCGATCGCTCAGTCCTGGCACAAACATGCCCCGACCTCACAAAGCCCAATCTGCTGCGACCAGCTTCCGAAACACAAAACTTGTTAATAAAGTCGCGAAGTCAAGTCCCTGGAAGGTTTACTTTATAAAATAGGTTAATTGAATTGGCCCGGAAAGTCGTGTTTTGGTAGGAAAGCTCCTAAAATATTTCACTTGTCATTTTCATGTGCCATGCATTGACATAATTAATACCAAAATAGGATCATTAAAAATATTAAATCTCAGGAGGCAAAGCAGTGTGGCCCAGAAGGTGACCTGGAGACGTGGCCGCAGCCCCACAGAGGGCAGGGTCTGAGGCCGAGGCAGGCTTACCCAGAATTCATGCACTTTTTTAAAAAAAAATCTTCTTCTACTGTTTATTTATTTTTGAGAGAGAGAAGAAGGGTAGGGGAGGGGCAAAGAGAGAGGGAGACACAGACTCCGAAGCAGGCTCCAGGCTCTGAGCTGTCAGCACAGAACCTGACGCGGGGCTCAAACCCACGGACCATGAGATCATGACCTGAGCCGAAGTCGAACCCTTAACCGACTGAGCCACCAGGTGCCCCAGGCTTTACGCACTTCTGGGCTCAGCAGCCACTGAGGCAAGTCAGGAGCCCCGAGTCTCCATTTGCAACAAGGTGCTCTCTCTTCAAGGAGCACCCTCTTCCTTCCTTTCCTGTGGCCCCTCTGACTCCTGTGGAGTCCGTTTCCTTCCCTGCACTCAACAACCATGGGCACCGCCTCCTCTTGCTCCCCCTTATGTGGGACCTCTGGGCAGGCCAGGGGGCCCCAACTCCACCTGTGCCCATGCCTCCCCTCCCCATGGCCTTTCAGGTCCTCCTGACCCGGAGTGGGACCCCCTCCTCCATGTACAGGTTTGGGGGGCAACTAGGAATCAGCGGGCCCCAGAGTCATGACCAAAGCAAGTCTCTCCACTTCCAGGAAGTCCTCCCTCTGTCTCGCCCCTACCTGTCGTAGCACATGCTTCCTGCCAGACACACAGGACCGTCTGGGTCACTTTGCAGCTGGCTGTTCTCTTACTGACACTCGACATGGCCCCCAGGAGCCCCTAGCCCCAGGCCCAGGGGCTCTCCTGCCTGGGACCCTGGCTTACAGAGGTGGGCAGTCAAAGCGTTCTCCCAGCTTGCTGGCCTCAATCCCATCCTGCCTCAGGGGGGTTAAATCCCACGGGGTGGCCCCAGGGCGGCCTTACATGGAATGATCTGGATAACTCTGGCCTTCTTCATGTTGGCCGGCAGGTTGCCCGTCCTCATGTTCTCCTTCATGATCCGGACATTTGTCAGTTTCTGCAGTCAATGAGGACACACACACATGGTCCCAATCCCGACTCCCCGAGTGACTCCCTCAATCCCGTCACCGCACCCCATCAGGGGCACCTGCTGAATGGCCACAAATACCCGTCTCCAACCCCAGACGCTTCCGGAATCGTGGGAAATAACGTGTGTCTGACGCACTCCCCTACGTGGCTTCCTGCTGGGCTCTGAAAGCCCCCAAGCATTCTTCCTTCTAAGTCACAGGCGGGAGAGCCACCCTGCCTCTGCCGGGCTCAGTCAAGAGGGGAGGCGGCTGTCTCCACACGCACCCTGAACTCTTCCTCCAGCCCGATCTT
The DNA here is from genome assembly GCA_004023845.1 of Helogale parvula. Classification (NCBI taxonomy): domain Eukaryota; kingdom Metazoa; phylum Chordata; class Mammalia; order Carnivora; family Herpestidae; genus Helogale; species Helogale parvula. The sequence continues at coordinate 113,500 of PJEM01001606.1, forward strand.
GTCGAAGTGGCTGGCGGTGCTGTGCAGCGTCTGCAGGTGCTTTTCCAGGGAGGACACGTCCAACTCGGTGTCTCCGTAGAGGTAGTGCTCCAGTAAAGCTTGGTAAATGAACGTGTACTGCATCTGCGGCGAGACCCAGACCGCCGCGCCCCTGAGCGCCCGCAGCCCCGGAGCACCGCAGCCGGGGCCGCGCAGAGCTCGGCGGCCCCCACGGGCCCTTCTCTTCCCCAAGGGAGGGAGGAGCGGGGGCTACAGTCAGACTCGTGGCCGTCGATAACGACTGTTTCTGGCCTGGAGGAAGGATCACATGCGAGCTGGCACTGCCGAGCACACTCTCCCTGCCGGGTGCCACCTGGGGGACGGTCACGCAGTCTGGGGGCGGCAGAGGGGTCCCACCAGGGCGAGGGGCTGGGCCGGGGGAAGGCTGCTCACGTCTGTCTGAACCATCTGAGGACGCTGGTTGCGGATCCGCGACACGAAGTCGAAGACGTCGATCTTGTGCTCGGCGTGCATCATGTCCATCATGGCGTCGATCACTATGAAGGTGCCCGTCCGGCCCACGCCGGCGCTGCGGGGGACAGGAGAGGGGCGGAGTCATGAGCCACGGGCCCCGCCCCCACCGCCCAGCCGACCTTCGCTCCCCCGGGTTGGGGGGGAGGACGCGCTGCCCTGACCAGGAGACATCCCAGTGCTTAGGGGAGCCCTTCCTCCTTCAGTGAAGAGCAAATCTATGGGGAGGCCACCAGAGGGCACCACAATCTTAAACAGTCTTAGTAAAACTCTCTCAAGTCGTTCCTGTAACAACTACCAACACTGTTGAAAGGGACACCAAAATAAATCTGTTGTAGTAGTCTCGTGTGAGGTTGTGCGGGTAACTGTCCGTGTGAGGTTGTGCGGGTAACTTTTCATGTGAGGTTGTGTGGGTAACCATCCGTGTGAGGTTGTGCAGAGAACTGTCCGTGTGAGGTTGTGCAGGTAACTGTTCATGTGAGGTTGTGCAGGTAACTGTCCCTGCGAGGTTGTGCGGGTAACTGTTTGTGTGAAGTTGTGCGGGTAACTGTGTGAGGTTGTGCGGGTAACTGTGTGAGGTTGTGCAGGTAACTGTCTTCTGTTACCAAATGCTGTCATCTTGTCATGCGTGTAAGTTGATAAAAAAATTCTTTTTACATTTATTTATCTTTGAAAGACAGAGACAGAGCACACGTGGTGGAAGGGCAGAGAGAGAGGGAGACACAGAATTGGAAACAGGCTCCAGGCTCTGAGCTGTCAGCATAGAGCCCAACGCAGGGCTCGGACCCACAAACTGCAAGATCATGACCTAAGCCAAAGTCGGATGCTTAACCGACTGAGCCGCTTAGGCGCCCCAAGTGGAATTTTTTAAACATCACCCTTGAAAAGTCTTTTCCACATTCTTTATAAAAAACGAGGCTCCCAAACTATGTCTGCTGCCTCTTGAGGCAAGGTCAGCTCTAATGGGGGCGGAGGGCACTGTTCCTCTCTGGCGTCCTAGCCTTCATCTTGCGGCTGGCCGAAGCTGGCTGGCCCTCTGGGGTCACAGTTGGGCAGTCGCCTCTCCAGGATGCTGCCCCACTGGGGTCCTGGATTGGGGTTCCATCCATCCCGACACACTCCCCACAGTGCACCCAGATCCCCGTCCTGCCCTCCCGCAGCTGCGGTCCTAGGGAGATCTCCCCCGGACAGCGGGGCCGCGCGTGTGGGCTCCCTGGTACCCAGGACTCCGCAGCACCCAGCTGCGCTCAGCCAACACCTGCTGAAGGGGGGACCCCCGGTGAACCAGCTCGTCTGTGCAGCAGAAAGGGGCTGCCCCTCTTTAAAAAGAGAAAAGAAAGAAAGTAATCTCTGTAACAAAAAGGCTCAGGACTCAATGAGTAAGTCGCCCACTTTCCCCTTTGGGGGATGGGAGATACCACACTCCAGTTAGTCTCCAAAACGGGGCGATGACAGCGGTAAAGACCCTCCTCCTGGGCAGATCTCCTCATCTCAGCAGGGAGAACAGGTGAACCACGAGAGGTCCTCCAGGGAGTCTTAGTTCTTTATCAGATACAAAGTCACATTCCCCAAGGTCCCTCAGCTCCCAAGGGCCAGGCCCAGGCATCTGTCCCGGCCAGGATGGCAGGGGCCTCCTCACTGACCCCCAAAGTGTCTTCAGGTTCTAACTGAGCACCCACCGGGAGGATGGGGAGTCCGGCCTCACCACTGTGCCTGTGTCTTCAGAAGCAAAAAGGACCAAGCCAGTCAACCAACCCAAAGTGGGGGGCCTTTTCTCATACATGACTTTCTGTACCCACAGCCACACTGCTCAAGTGGAAGCCCGAGAGGGGGTAACTTGTGCCCTGCGTCCATGTTCCAAGAGTCCCAGAGGAGGAGAAAGCGCAGCGTGGACACAGCCATGGGACACGGAGGGGTGTGAAGGAAGAGGCACATGTTCCGGACAAAGTGATCACTTCCAGAAGCTGCTTTTCCACAACCCAAGGAACCCTCGCAGTGGTGCTGGCTCATGCGGGTGCTGTCCTTGGTGCTGAGCAAAGCCCACCCTCAGAGGGGAGTCCCAGGCCCCTCCGGGACACCCTCCCACCGCAGACCAGATCATGCCCTGCCCTGGATGGCTGCTCCGGGCCACTAGTGACTGTGGCTTGGCCACGGCCCCCGGCCCCTCTGAGCCTCATGCCCTCATGGAGAAAGACTTGGCATGGTGGGGGTGGGGGGACTCTCCACAGAAGCATGGTTTGCACCCCTGTCCTCAGAGGGCCCTGGGGGTGTGAGGGCAGTGGAGGGCAGGCCGAGTGCACCTGCACAGAGCCCCACTGGCACCATCGGCCTGGCCTCCGGCTTTTGTCAGTTTTAGGAATCGGGGATCCCCCTCAGACGCTGTTGGTGAAGGGGCCCTGAGGGGGCCTCCGAGGGGGCAGGGGGTGCTTTCACTTGGCCCCTGCGTGCCCTTCTGCCCCTCTCGGATCCGCCCCGCCCACGAGGGCGAGTCCTGGGCCACGAACATACCTGCAGTGGACCACTATGGGCCCGGCGTGGGCGGGGTTGAGGGCCTTCACTTTCTTCAGGAACTTCAGCATCCCGATGGGGGTGAAAGGCACTCCAAAGTCGGGCCAGCTGGTGAAGTGCAGCTGGGAGACGAGCCGGGGGGCCTTGCAGCCATCGGGGAGCTGCTGCGGGGGAGGGGACACATGAGCATGAGACCCGCGCCTGCCCCTCCCCCAGCATTGTGTCCTGAGGATGCTCGACGCCCCCACCCCAGCCACCCAGGCCCCGGCAGCCATGGGTCCACCAGCGGCACCACAGTGGCGTGCGGGGCCAGCACAGCGGGACCCCCGGCACCCGGCCCAGGCCCCTGGCAGCCAGATGCGTCCCCGAAGCCGCCCCTGGAGCTCTTGGACCCCATGGGTGAGCCCGGCGGCCGCATCCCGGGCTGCCTGCGTAATTACCAGCAGCACACACTTTTACTCCCCGGAGGCTCAAGACTGAGGGAAGAGATGATGTGGCCGGTCTGCAGGAGACCCCGCCCTACCGGCCCTGATCAAGGCCTCCAGCTCCCCCCACCACCCGAGGCCCACGCCTGTGGCTTTCTGTCCTGATCGTGGAAGGCTGGATAGTGTATGTCAAGGTGCGTGAGTGTGAGTGTGAATGTGTGTGTGTGTGTGTGTGTGTGTGAGCGTGTCTGGGAGGGACGTGAGCAGGGGAGAGTACAAACCATCCAGCACATCATCTTCCTTCTTTGCTGCGGCTTCTAGAAACCTTAGACTCATATTCTGCCATCTCATTACGCCAGTCCCTCCACCTTTGATTCCTGATAGCAGGACCTTCTGGTTTTCCTATATATATGTATACATATGCCTCTTCAATCTCTATTTCATCTGCTTTGTACACAGTCATCTGTGCTTTGCATTTTTCTAGGCAGGGGCGGTGTGGGGACGAGTAGGAAATAAGTATGAAAACTACAGAGCCGATGAAAGATAAACTCTTGAGACTGTTAAAAAGAAACTCACTTTGTCACTTCAGCATGTAAAATGACATCAGGCCACTGCGTGGGGACCCCCAAACCCTGAGTGCCCACCCAGGGGCCCTGCCTTCCTCCCCCCAGAACAGTGACTGGGCCAGGAGACTCGAGTCCTCAGCCCACTAGGCCCCAGCTCGCCGCCCCCGACTTCCTCCTGACTCAGCACACCCCTCCGCCCGAGCTGCTCCCACACTGGGGGGAGGGTGCGGTGGGGACAGAGCTCTTCGTGCTAAAAAAAACCCCTCGACGTGTATTTACTCTCGACCCTGCTCTCCTGAATGGCTGCCTTTCCAGAAAGTCCGTAACCCAGCGTGCGTACCGACTGGATGCAGAACTTGCGCATGGTGTAGTCCACCAGGACCACGCAGTCCTCCACACACACGCGGATGTTTCCATAGGTCCAGCACCCCTGGTCCGGCCAGTACTGGTGACACTTCTCCTGCGGGGGCAGGCGAAGAGAAAGAAATAGGTCTGGGGTGCCCGGGCGGCTCAGTCGGCTGAGCGTCGGACTCCCGGCGTCGGCTCAGGTCAGGTCACGGTTTGTGGAGCGGAGCCCTGCGTCGTCCTCTGTGCTGACAGCAAGGAGCCTGCTTGGGACTCTCTCTCTCTCTCTCTGCCCCTCTCCTGCTCCTACACGTGTGTGTGCTCTGTCTCTCAAAATAAATAAATAAGCTTTAGAAAACAATCAACAGGTCTCGGCGCCCTCACCGCCAACACACCAGGTTCCGCCAGAGAACCCAGGGCTGGGATGGAGCGCGGGGACGTGGGGAAGTGGGGAGACGGAGGCCACACAGGTGGCGCTACACCGGGCCCTGTCTGATTTCGCCCCCAGCAGAGGCTGGGTGGGCCTGGGAGCGGTGCGTCCCCCCACACGTCCCCCTGGACTCAGCAGGGTGTTCCTTCCTGCCAGGCTCCCTGAGGGCGAGGCTGGCCAGCCCGCTGCGGAAGGGGGTCTGTGTGAAGGTCCCCGCTTCCCTCCAGCTGGGACGAGGCCGATGCGGGATCTGCAGAGGACGGGCACCCGCTGCGCAGAGCCTCATCTCTTCATCTTCCCTCCCCTGGAGCCACAAGTGGCTCCCACTGCAGGGGGTGCACACGTGGCCTAATGGGAGACAGCCTTCCACAAACATGGGGCGCAGGGGTGCGTGAGGACCCACCTACGGGGGCCAAGGTGCGCTCAATGTGCCACCGAGTCTCTGGTAGTCCACAAGCCTTCTAAACATCAGGCAGTTGGGGCGCCTGGGTGGCTCAGTTAGTGAAGCACCCGACCTCAACTCAGGTCATGATCTCACCGTTCTTGAGTTCAAGCCCCGTGTTGGGCTCTGTGCTGACAGCTCAGAGCCTGGAGGCTGCTTCAGATCCTGTGTCTCCCTCTCTCGCTGCCCCTCCCCCTCTCTCTTGCTCAAAAATACATAAATGTAAAAAAAATTGAAATAAACATCAGACCAGGTTATTGTGGAAGCTGCCTGTGAAGCAGGCATGAAAAATGGCAGCTTGGCTTTTCCCAGAGCCCAGCATCTGTATTAGGACGCCGTGGGACAGCCTTCCCTTCCTATCCCGGGCATCCCTGAAGCACCTTGAGGAGAAGCAATTACCCAAAGGTGCTAATTTGGGCCAGTCCTGGCTTCCTGGGGACCTGCCAGGACCCCCTGAGATGCTCCCCTTGAAAGGCCTTGGCCCGGGGGGACGAGGGCGGGGTCTGGGCCCCCACAGGGCTGTGCATGCGGGCGCTTCCCTGCCCCCACCCAGCCTTCTGGTCTCACCCACAGGCCGCGGGCCCCTCCCTCTGGTCAGATCACAAGATGTCAGAGCAGCTGCATTTCACAATGCTTGGCCAGGATGTTGAAGGCAGGGAGACCATGAGAGGAGGGCAAGTAATTAAGAAAAGGGAACTCTACTGAGAAGTGATCTCATCTGAAATGGTGAAAATCGAGATAGAGAAGCGGCAGGCTGAGTCACAGAAATGGAAAAATCCAGTAGGAGGCTTCAGAGAAAGATCAGAGAGAAAACCTCCAGTAACCGGCAGGGGCGTTCTCCGAGTCTCCTCCCTGGGTTGTCTGTAAACAAGCCCTCCCCAACGCAGTGGGTCCCAGGGGACCCTGGGCTCCGGGTGAAGTGTCCCCCCTCCCATCATCTTGCTGGCCGGGTCTTGCCAAGGCCTCTGCTGAGCACTTGGGAGGGGTCAGTGTTCCTTCCTGGACCCCTGTCTACTTCACTCTTTCCAGCCACAGGACAGGATTCACCCTGAGAGGGGTGACCCTCCCCAGCCCTGGCTCTACCGCCCTGGAAACAAAACACAAACGCCATCCTACTCAACCGGAAACGGTGACTGGAGGCTTTTTCCTGTGCCTTTAGGCAGGCACAGAACACAGTAGTGAAGGGGGCTGGGGGAGGGGAGGGCTCTGCCTGCCGGTCAGGGTCCACCTGGGTTCTCAGCTGAGCCCCCCCAGGGCCGGCTCCTTCCTCTCCAAGGACAGCCCTTCACCTTCCCCTTCCCCCAGCCCGAGCCTGAGCCCAGCTGCCGGGGTGTGCCTAGGGCCTGGCCGGCGGAACCCCTGCCAGTGCGCGGGGACAGGGCCAGGGTGGAGACCAGGACCCGTGGGCCCCGGCAGGGACCAGAAGGACAGCCGTCTCCCACCTCGAGGAGCCTTCCTCTCGCCTGCCAGCCAGCACCTTGGATGGAACATGCTAGAACAGTGTGCCCGTCTGGCAAGTCTCCTAGCTTGCAATTCTTCCACGCCAGTGAGCGAGCTCACTTCTGAGCCCGCAGCCCAGTGCCCTGACCCACTGCCAGGGGTCCGGGACGCTCGAGGTGCTGGCCCGGCAGAGGCACCCTGCCCGGAGGCCTCTCTCCGGCTGGATTAGGTCAAGTTCCCTCCAGCCTTTCTGATATGGGGCCACTCCTGCCCCTGCCCTGACCCACACCCAAGGGGCGCTGCTCCCCCTTCCAGGGTCCCCCTCCTTCCTGCTCTAGAAACCACCAGGCCACCTTGCTCTGCCTTATGCCCCTTAGGTAAGGTCTGTGCCCCTTAGGTAAAAAGTGAATGGCTGGAAGGCACACATGCCCCGCCCCCTCCCAGTGCCTCAGCCCCCTCCCAGAGCCCCAGCCTCAGGCCCAGGCCCCAAGTCCTTGCCTGCTATGCTCTCTGGGCCCTCCCTGCCCCCCATGGTCTTGTTTCTCTCCGTTATTTTTTATGTCACCTCCAGACAGTGTCTGTTCAAGCGCTCTCTGTTTGGCGCCTGCTCCTCCCAGTGGCACTTCTACCCCAGAAGGTAGGGTTTGTGTGCCGGCCCAGGGCATGCTCCCTGCGGGGGTGGAGGGGGCCCTGTCACAGCACCGGCCAGAGGAGGGTCTGTCACCTTTAGGACGTGAACCCATTCTACCTTCTTTCCGGAGGCTTCAGGTTCTCCTCATGACCCTGCATTACGTTTTAAATTAGAAATAGCTAATTAAAGGGGCGCCTGGGGGGCTCACTTGGTTAAGCCTCTGACTTTGGCTCAGGTCATGATCTCACTGTTTTTGAGTTCGAGCCCCGAGTCAGGCTCTGTGCTGACAGCTCGGAGCCTGGACCCTGCTTCAGATTCTGTGTCTCCCTCTCTGTCTGCTCCTCCCTTGCTCACACTGCCTCTCTCTCTCTTTTTCTCTCTCTCAAAAATAAACGTTAAAAAAATTTTAAAAAGAAATAGCTAATTAAATACACGAGGATGACGAATACAGTTCTCTAGTGTGGATGATAAGCAGGAAATCCAGGTTTATCTGCAGTCTGGGGCCACCCTCCCCGCCGGGCTGGGGAAGGGGGGCTCTCTGCTGAAGGAAGGGCTAACTGTGATATTTGTGTATCTCTGTCTAGAGCAGTGAGATGCTTGAACACAGAATATTTATTTCACGATAAAAATGCTGTGAGGCCCTAGTGGGTTTTTTCGTCTTCTGCGGCGATAAGAAGGGAGAGGAATAGGAAAAGGAAGTGGTGAGCTCGCCCCCAGCGGAGCCCGGAGCTTGAAGAGTAGAGTCTGAGTCAGAAGGCAGGACTCACCTCCTTCCTTTCCTTCAGGTTCGTCAACATGACAATGGTTGCAGACTTCTGCTCCCAGACCATTCTCCAGAAGTCATTGACTGTCTCCTGTTTGGGGCCTATAAGCAGAGGAGATCCCAAAGTCAGACCGGAAGAGGGTCCGGATGGGTGGCCCCTCACCCTGGCCTTGGGGCCCTGGGACCGCTCCTCAGAGGCACAAAAGGGCTGGCTGGCCCACCTGGGGGGGTGCGCCCTCCCCGCCAGCACCTACCACCCACACCCCTGCACACCCCCTGGGGCTGGGATGACCCCATTCACAGGCACTCAAGGGTCCTCAGATGAGGCTTGGATCTGAGCAGGGGGGGACCCCTCAGGGGGGCCCTCAAAGCCTCAGCATAGCAGCCCCCGCTCCGGAACTGCACAAGGGTCTGTGTGTGTGAGACAGACAGACACAGACACAGACACAGACAGACTGCAGACTGACTGATCACCCTCCTCGTCTAACCCCCTTCCCTCATCTCCCAGCTGCCCTCGCAGCTGGTGAGGAGTCAGGGCCTTCCAGGGGGATGTGGGCTAACGTTCCCAGGGAGCGGTCTGAACCAGAGACACAGCCTCCAGAAGAAAGTCCTCTGCTCTTTGCCCTCCTTCCTGCCTGAATACAGACACAGTGCCTGGAGATGCAGCAGCCGTTTTGTGACCCAGAGGAAGACAGGGACACGGCCCGGGGTTGGGGGGAGGGGGGTAGAGCCGCTGCCTCAGCCCCGAGCTGCCCCCCCCTTATCACAGGAGAGAGAGGCTGTCTGTTTGTGTCAGCTCGAGTCTGTCAGGGTCTTGTCTGAGTGTAGTGCCCGTGTTTCCCTACTTCTCAGGGAATGCACATTTTTAATAAGCTCCCAAGTGACTGTGACCTGCACTGAAGCGGGGACCTGCTGTCCAGAAGATGGGTGCCTGCGAGCAGGAAGCCCGGAAAGCCGGCGGTGGCTCCACGTCCCCGCCCCAGCGGCACCGCACTCGGGCCTGGGGACACCTCTGGGCCAAAGGACGGGGTGTCACTCTGGACCCTGGGCAAGGTGGCATGTGTGCACGGTGAAGGCTGCGCTTCCATAGCTAGAGCGCCTGGGGGTTCAGGCCCTGATCTGATAAACGACTCCCTCCCCACTTGCCTGGAACCTCCCCCCCGCCCGCCCAGCTCGGCTGAGGTTCAGGGCTTCCGCCGTAAGACTCAGCCGCTGGCATGATCACCACTGGCCTACAGGGTGCCCGTCTTTGAACCATTCAGGTACGGAAACAGGCATGTGTCTGTGTGTCCGTCTGCATGTACGCTTTGTGTGGATGTGCATCTAATACGCCGGCTACACCTACGCTTAGAAATGAGGACACCCCCTCTGGCCGCCCGACCGCGGAGGGGGACCTAGGCTCTCAGGGGCTCCAGCTCGTCCCTTCTTTGGAAGCTCTGCTGGTGCGAGGAGCTTCATCGTGTCCTGGGGCGGAGCTCTGCAGACGAAGGTGCAGAATGACCTGCGGAGGCTTTTGCTGAGAGACGGAGGCGAACACAGCATTTCTGAGCAGCTCCCAGGACACGGTGATGACGCCCGGGGTCAGTGGAGCCCCAGCCATGGATGGCAAGGCGCTGTGAGCCTGGGGACATCCCTGCATGCCCGTGCTCGGGGCGGCTGGGCAGACTGCAGCCAGGCGACGCAGACGCAGCAGGACAGACATCCAAGGAGCCCAGAGGAAGCCTGGGGGTCCCTGGTGTCAGAGAAGGGAGAGGAGGCAGCCCCGTCATTTACCAAAATCCTGCTCAGAAGGGATGAGTAGGACCCTTACCTTGAGCTGCTATGAACTTATTCTTCTCTTTGTAACCCTAGAAAACAAAACCAGATCTGTCATTCTTCATCATGTGCTTTTTTAAAAAAATTTTTTTAACATGTATTTATTTTTGAGAGACTGAGAGAGAGAGAGACAGGTCACGAGCTGGGGAGGCGCAGAGAGAGAGGGAGACACAGAATCCAGAGCAGCTCCAGGCCCTGAGCTGTCCTCACAGAGCCCGACGCGGGGTTCGAACCCATGAACTGTGAGATCAAAACCCGAGCCCAGGTCGGCCACTTAGCCGACTGAGCCACCCTGGTGCCTCATAATGTTCTTTGCTGAAGTATTTCATTGTTGTAGTTTGAATGTAACACATATTGATCGCAAGACACAAAACACAAAGATAAGAAAACTCACTGGTCATTTCAGAACTAGCGCTACTTTTGTTGGTCCTGCCGCCGACTTTTTCCCGTGAGCACCCTCCCAGGCGCCCACACACACAGACACACGTTTAGATACTTTTAACTGGTTAGTAGGCACAGACTCCCTATGTTGTGTTTTTATGATAATTTTATCATTTATATTAAATGATATTTTAAAGTTCAATCAATTTTTTTTTTAATGTTTGTATATTTTTGAGAGAGACAGAGACAGATTGTAAGTTGGGGAGGGGCAGAGAGAAGAGGGAGACACAGAACCTGAAGCAGGCTCCAGGCTCCGAGCAGTCAGCACAGAGCCCGACGCGGGGCTCGAACCCACGAACGGTGAGATCATGACCTGAGCCCCCAGCCGCCCCGATTAAAGTGAATTCTCAGTCCCTCGCGTATGGTTTTACCACAGTTTGTGTAACGGAACCCTCCCGCTCTGTTTGGTCAGTAATGGAAACAGTGCTATAGTGAACATCTGTTGTGCTCATCTGTTTCTTGAAATCGAGTCCCCAGACAGGTGCTAACCCAAAAGGCCTGGGTGGCTCTGTGCCCTCTGCGCTGTGGCCAACCTGCCCAGGACGGCTGTGACCATTGACATTCCTGGGCCCAGAGAGGACAGTCAGGCTTCACACGCGTCCCCGGGTGGTGCAGGTGTGCGCACCAGGGTGGGCCAGGGGCAGGAGGACGCAGACTTACATCGATGTAGGAAGCATTAATGTAGTCCGAACAGGGGGCTCCGTCCACTGGGCTCAGGATCACCCTGGAATGATCATCTGTTGAAAAGAAAACAAACACACACCCAAAACCACAACGTCAGGATCAGGAAGTCGAGCCTGCCATGCGTGTCTACAGCATTAAACGCCTCACGGGACATGAGCGGGTCTCACGCGGTGATCGCGGGGATAGAGGAGGCGTCCTTTTTAAAGGCTCTCCGGAGACCCTTTGTGCCGTGAGGGAGGGAGCACACCTTCTCACTGAACACGGAGTCTCGGCACTGGGGACAGCGGCGGCCCTGACCCTGCAAAACCCCCGCGATGACAGCAGAGGTATGAACGTCAGTGTCCAGGAGGCGGGCCACTCGGTCTCCCATAGAAACGAGCAGCGCGGGCTGGGACCCCGCAATGAGACGGCCACACTCCCCGAAACCCCGGCTGGGCCCCTACTTTTTAAAAAATTAATTAAATTTATTTAATTAATTAATTAAATTTATTTAATTAATTAAATTTATTTATTTATTTAATAAATTCATTTATTTATTTATTTATTTGAGAGAGAGACAGTGTGAGCAAGGGAGGGTCAGAGAGAGAGGGAGACACAGATTCTGAAGACAGGCTCCAGGCTCTGAGTTGTCAGCACAGAGCTCGACATGGGGCTCGAACCCACGAACTGTGAGATCATGACCTGAGCTGAAGCTGGATGCATAACCGACTGAGACACCCAGGTGCCCCCTGGCCCCTACATTAACAAGTGTTTGTGCGCTGTGGAGAACCCCGGATGGAAGGGCTGGCATCCGCGCTCCCGGGCTTCCGAAGAAAAGGACCACCCAACTCCACACCCCCAGCCCCATCCTTTGAGTCGGCCCTAGGGCTGTAAGGTGGGCAGAACTCACACACACCCGGGCTGGGCCTGGGGGATCACCTGCCTGGAAGATTCCGGCGTGTTGGACAAGCTATCCTCTAGTGGGAGGGCGGACCACAGAGAGCCCGCGTGGGTGCGTGATGGGTATTTTCTCTCTGTGTGCGGGGAGCTGTGCGTCTGGTGGGTGGGGGTGTGGTGAGTGTCACGTGTGTTTTCTCTGAATGCCTGGGTCTGGTGTGTGTGTGTTTGTGGGGCACGTGTGTGTGCGGACACACGTTTGGGGAAGCTTCTTCCATGGCCCCAGCTGTGACTTTGGTGGGTCCTTGTCACTCCTGCCTTCGTGGGCCCCCTCCTCCATTAAATAAATAAATAAATAAATAAATAAATAAATAAACGTTTTATTTCCCCACTTTGTCGCTAGTTAGTATAAAGCTTAATGTAAACCAGACTGGATTACGTGTATTTTTTTTTTCTGATTTTAAAGGAAGTTAGATGGTTTCAGGGGCCCTTCACGGTGTTGCGGCCCCGGGCCCAGGTCCCCGCGGTGGTGCACTGTGACTTCCACACTAGCCACACTGGGGATGCCCAGGCTCGGCCCGGGGCCAGGGTCAAGGCTCAAGCTGCTCCCGGGGGCCATCCACCCTGCACCGGGCACGGGCTTGGTAATGAGTGAGCATTCTGCACGTGTGTCCTGCATCAGCTGCATGGTCCTGCTTTACACCCCTGCTCGTCCCCGCGGGACGGACCCTAACTGGGAAGGGTGTGCCTGCGGCCGGGCCTCCCGCAGGGTGTCTGGACCGTCGCTGTGGTCTTCTGTGTCCCTGGAAGGCTCAGCTGGCCTCAGACACCCGTGGGCCGGACTCCGGATCGCTGGGCCAGATCCGCCCTGCCCCCGGCAGCACGGGCCCCGGGACTTTCAGGGAAAGTCATGGCCGGAAGGGGCGGCCAGGGTGTCAGCCCCCAGGCTTACAGCCCAGCCGGACTCCTCTGTCAGACCGTCCTGCTCAGGGGCCGACGGCCCTAAAGCAGATACGGCTCCGGCTGAAAAAGCGTGAAGCTGGTTGAAAATAATTTGGAACCATTTAGGCTTTGAGAACAGCTATAGAAAGTGGAGGGTAAAAAATAGCCTTCTGGTTAGATTTAGAATCTCGCAGTGTCTAAGAGCTTCCTGTCTTTTTATTCTGAAAGTCACACTTCACGTTCAAAATACTATTTCCCGAAATTATCAGCTGTTGCTGTTTCTTCCCAGAGAAGAGGGTGCTGTCTCCCCTCCGGCCGCCAAGCTCTTGCAAAGCCCGGCCTCGTGGACACACCAGGCATCCTGATCTCTGTTTTCTAAGCTCCCTGGGCCATTTCCATGAGTGGGTTCCTGGACCGAGGGGCTTCCTATAAATCTGGCAAATTTGGGGTGCCTGGGTGGCTCAGTCAGTTAAGAAGCAGACTCTTGATTTCAGCTCAGGTCATGATCTCATGGTTTGTGAGATCAAACCCCACCTCGGGTTCTATGCTGACTGTGTGGAGCCTGCTTCTGATTCTCTCGCTCTCTCTCTCTCTCTCTCTCTGCCCTTTCCCAGCTCACTCACTCTCAAAATAAATAAATAAACTAAAAAAAATCCAAAACACAATAAATCTGGTAAATTTACAGCCAATCTCAGCTTGGGGGAGGGGTGGGGAGTGGACCGGATGGTGCTCAGAGCGGTGGGGGTTGGGTTTCAGCTGCCCGCTGACCCTCACCCTCACCCCCACGCTGAGCAAGAGCAGAGTCTCTCAGCCCGGGCAGGGTGGGGGACAGAGCTGAGACACCCCCCCACTGGGGCAACATCTAGCGGATCAGCCAGTTCCTGTCCCATCCCCTCGCCAGCCCCGGGGTTATCTCTGGCCAACCCCTCAATTTACTCAGACACCCCTTCTTTCAGCTTGTGTCTTGCTGGTGCCAGATGCTACCTGGCTGGTGGCCCCTGGGCCATCCCCAGGGAGCATCCCAAGGGTCCCTGTGCTGCCTTCCACAGACCCCGGCGTCCCATCGACGCCCAGTACCTCACATCTGGTCAGAGTGACCGCCAGCACCCTCTGTCCTCTGACACAGTGCTCCTGGGCAGGGAAGGGCTGGGGCCGGACCCTCAGCTGGGCTGGTGGGGGGGCAGAGGGAAGGATTCTCACACGTTTATACTGTAGGAATGGCCACTTCTCTCCAAAGCCTAAGCAGAAGAGGGTGTGGAGAAAATGTGCGGGGAGGCGTTGCTGCTCCAGGTCAGGGACCCTCGGGAGGCAGTGCCCCACCCTGGACCATCGCATCTGCCATCAGGGGACGCGGTGCAGGTAACTTCCACACCTGGCCACTGATTCTGCTCCCATCGAGGTCTCACCAAAAATACTTTTTTTTTTAAGTTTTATTTATTTTGAGAGAGAGAGAGAGAGAAAGCATGAGCAGGGGAGGGGCACAGAGAGGGAGAGAGAGAGAATCCCAAGCAGTCTCCATGCAGTCAGTGAGGAGCCCGACTCAGGGCTTAAACTCATGAACCATGAGATCATGGCCTGAGCCAAAATCAGGAGATGAACGCTTACCTGACTGAATCACCAGGCGCCCCAAAATATTCTTAATTATCAGTGTAAATATCGCCTTTAGAAAAATAAAGGGATTTGGGGCGCCTGGGTGGCTCAGTCGGTTGAGCGTCTGACTCTTGATTTCAGCTCAGGTCAGGATCTCACTATTTGTGAGACTGAGCCCACATCAAGCTCTTCGCTGTTAGCTTGGGATTCTCTCTCTCCCTCTCTCTCTGTTCCTCCCCTGCTCACTCATCAGCACATACTCTCTCTCAAAATAAATAAATTAACTTTAAAACATTTTAAAATAAGGGTTCTAGTGAGTAAGAGACAAGTTGGGGTCAGGAACTTGGAAGAATGTTGGCACTGAGTAGGTCCTCAACATACACATTCGGTGGGTCAATGCATAGATTGAACTAATTAATGCAGCTAATTAGTCAAATACTAGATAATAATACTAGGTTCTAGAAAGCCTGATTTTTATCTGACACAAAATATTCCAAAGACCCCAAGCCACCCCCCATGCTGTCCTTCCCTTCAAGCTGCTCAAACCAAGTGGGGAGCCCCCTCCCTTCTCAGATAGCCCACCCCAGATCCAACAGCCAGTCCTCTGACTTGATCCCCACTGTGCGTCCAGAGTCTAACCCCGTCCACGCCCCCTCCTCACTGCCCAGCCCCTGCCCATCTCCTGGCTGCTCCCTCAGCTGCCTACGCAAATATGTTTTAGCCAAAAGACTATTTGGTTCATTTCTCACTACTTGGATCATAGCCTCACAGGGGTCTTTGAAAAAAGAGACGTGAAAATCCTATGCTTACAAAGTGCAAAGGAATTGTTTCTATCAAGTGCCGAGAGTGCAGAGGCCGCACAGACTGGGCGGACCACAGCCTCTTGTGCCTATGGAGAGAGGGACTTAACTCTCATCCTAAAAATGCAGCCCGGAGTCAGTGCACTGAGCCCGCCGCACAGTCCTCTGGGATGGAGGGGGTCTGGGGCTTTGAAACCCTCCTTTCTGTTACCCTGATGGGGAGAGCCCACGGGGGTGGGGGGAGGAGCTGAACAGAGAAATCCGCGACCCTCCTCGGCATCTCTTACAGAGGCAGCTCGGAACCTTCAGGTTTGTCCTGGTACCGAGGTGGGCTGTGAACACCGCCCCCAGGACACGGCCTGTCCGGCCGACTCCCCGGACAGATCTGTCAGCTGTGGGACCCTGCACCCCCCAGTCCATGGCCCCGTTTAGCTGCTGGTGTTTCTAAGCCCTCCCTCAAAGCTGCCAAAGCTCTACACATTTCTCATTCTGTCACTTCTGTCCTTGGTCCAGCGGACCTGCTGTGGGTGGCCAAGAGCACGGAGTCTGAGAGGGGGACATGCCCAAGGCCACCAGCAGCACAAGACTGCGGCTCAGGACGGGACCCAGGAGTGGGATCCTGCCAGCCCGTGCGGGGGCCCTCCCCTGGGTCCCTAGGCGGCCCAGGTCTCAACATCGAGCACAGGCTTGGTGGCCAGACCCAGGACAAAAGAGGTGGCCCGAGCCTGCTGTGGGGGACAGCCCCCTAGACCTGCCTGTAGAAGCCCCAAGCAGTGGTGCTGGCCCTGGCCCTCGTCCCCGGGCACGGGACTGTCATGCTGTTGGCCTGGACCCTCGTCCCCGAGCACCGGGAATGTCACACTGCCTGGACAGACAGGGTCCCCGGGAGCTACAAAGGAACATCGAGTTTACTCCAAACGCCACCAATCATGGGAAAACAAGGGAAAGTCTTACTGGGAAGGATGTTGGGATATCTGTTCTTTTCTCTATTTTCTTCTTTATTGGCCAGTTCGAACGTTCCTTGTATGTGTCCAGACGGCAGCGACTAGAAGAAAATATACAGTCAGCACTCAGCGGGAGGAACCCAAACACGGCGTTGACGTCCACTTCCCTAATGAGCACAGGGATGCAGAGACCCCGTCGGAGCAAACTACTTGCGGCCCACGCCCTTCCTGCTTCTCGGGCGCTGGGCAGAGACTCGAGGAAGACACAGGCCCACAGGTGAGCTGTGGTTATGGCGACGACCCCACGGTCGGCCCTCAGCTGGGTGAAGACAGGGACCTGTCCGGGCATCGTCACCAAGCCCCTGGGAGCCGCCGGTCCTGGCCTCGGGCGGCCACTCCACAAATACGGACTGAGCACAGGTGCTCTGGGCCGGGCCAGGGCAGGGCAAGGGCCCCTGTGTGCAGGGGCGGGACCGGCCCGCTGTGCCCCCAGGGCTGGGCTCAGGGCTGGACGGAAGGATGCACCAGGACCTCAGATGTGGGGCTCCTGGGCCAGCGGTTAAGGCCCAGCTGGCCTCTTGTGGGAAGTGCAGACCCCAGCCCCACCCCAGATCAGTACATGACCCCCCCGGGGTCCTGTGTGCACCCCTGGCGTCAGAGACTCTGCCCTACGCCCCCCTGCCTCGGATGAGGACACGGAGGTGCGCCACCGGCACCCTGGAACTGATGTGCGGCTCTGCAGACCTGACCCCCGGTGGCCCCTGTCGTCCAGCTCTTCAATTCCCGGGGTCTCTCCCGCTCCTGGTGACTCGAGTCGTCCCCTCGAATTGGCTGGCTGCTGGGAGGCCCGCCGCACGAGGGAGAGCCCCTTACAGTGCACTGTGGGAAAGAGCCTCTCGAACCCCCAAATCATGTCCTTCAACATTAACCTCAACATGGACTGGCCTGGGGAGGGGACACTGGAATACGAGAAGTGAGTGTTAATATTTACCAGGCAGCTTCAATGTGCCGGGCCCGGGGGGCGTTGGGTCAGCGCCCCAGCCCATAAATTCACCGATTACAAGAGGACGCTAGCATCCCCCCTTTTTCTAGATGAGTACACTGACCCCCAAGGCTGCTGTGGATTTGCCCAGAGTCAGCTGGCTAAAACCGGCAGGCACTGCGGCCGGGGGCGGGAGGCCCCACTAATGTGGCCTGGGGCTGGCCATCAGGGCTTCACTTCTTCAAGTGTGAAGTCCCCGGAAGATGGGGGCAGACCTCACAAGGGCTGATTCACACCCTGAGTCAGGAGGTCCTGACTCGCCACCCACCGGTGCCCAGAGCCTCCCTCTCCGGGGGCGGGACGGGGGCGGGGCTTCTCCACCACAGACAGAGCCCCTGCAGGCCAGTGTCCTCTTTCTTTTGTTTTGGGCTCACCAAACCCTATGGCGACAGGCAGAGCCTGGTGGGGGCCTTGGGACCGACACCTTCTCTGCCCAAAATTCCTGATTCTTTTTTTGTTTTTAATGTTTTTTTATTTTTGAGAGAGAGAGAGACAGACAGAGACAGAGACAAAGACAGAGACAGAGCAGAGGAGGGGCATAGATAGTGAGACACAGAATCCAAAGCAGATTCCAGGTTCTGAGCTGTCAGTACAGAGCCGTTGCGGGGCTTGAACTCACAGACCTTGAGATCACGACCTGAGCCGAAGTCAGAGGCTCAAATGACTGAGCCACCCAGGCACTCCTCAAAATTCCTGGTTCTTATCAAAACTGTCTTCAGACTGATTTTCTGGACCTAAGCTAAACAGAGACTCTGTGGCAACATTCTAGAGACTTCTGTCTTTCTATACTCAAGAGCTTTGTTGACCCCATCCCGGAAAATAAAAGCGAGGTATAATACTGTGATGGTGGACGCATGATGTCATGCGTTTGTCCGAACCCACAAAGTGTGTGCCACTGGGACCCCAGCCCTGGACGTCGGCCGGTCAGTGACATCTGGAACTCACGTAGGGCCTCAGCCGAGACTTGATTTGGGACACCGTGTGCGTGGACAGGTGAGCTGGAGGGGAGCCCTGCACTCCACGCACAGTTTCCCCGAAGCCTAAAATGGCTCTAGACATCAAAATCTATGCAAATGATACATTAAAAAGAAAAATAAACAGAGAACCCAAGAAGCCTCCCTCTTCCTGGGAAGGTGGGGTGTGCGGGGGGGCTGGAAGGGGTGAGTGTGGAGGGCAGATCCAACTCTGCTGCACCCTCCGCAGCGGCCTGAGATCTGGAGATGCAGCTGGGGTGGCGACACCGACTTTCGGGGCTGCGCGGAGGGCCGTGTGGGTTGAGAGGCCAGCGCTCTGTGTGGGGGGGCGTAGCTCCGCACCCAAGCGCACAGAATGACCACCACCCATCACCCCCTCCCGCTGTGCATCTGTGAATCTTCGGGCTGCTCAGCGGGCACAGGGACAACGGGGCAGCACCCGGGGAGGGCTCTGCCACCACCGGGTCACCCCCACACTGCGGAGTGGGAGCCGTGCAGGTAACAATGGGTCACTAATACCTCGCGATTGATTGTGCGGTTACATGAATGGGCCGCAGAGGGTTGCTTGGGGTGCTTGCTTGCTGGAGGGGGTGGGATCTCATCTCATTGAGACGGACACCCCCCACCTCTTCCTCCCCGCTCTGCAGCGCTGGGCAGGGGGAGCGAATGAGAGGAACGGAGAGTGGCCAGTGGGGACTGTCCCCGCATGCTCCAGGGGCTGGCTCTGGCGCACACCTCCCCTGCGCCAGTCCACAACACGGTGGATTCAGGCCCCGGGCTTGGAACGGCCCGCTGGCCGGAGCTGGGAAGACTCTGTCGGGGGAGGGGGGTGCTCCTGGCCTGAATGGCACTCACTTGCCGGGGTTTAACGGGGGCCCCGGGACAGAGCTGCTGGGATGGCCCTGCGTCATGGCGGGCGGAGACGGAGGGACTGGATGTCCCCAGGAGTCGTCCTCAAAAGCCCCAGACGCCTCCCGTGCAGACACGGGGTGGGGCTGCGCCCACACCTGCCCCTCTCATGTGTTCGGACGGTCCTTCGGGGACGGGCAGCAGGCTTATCCTGCAGGTGAGTGAACCGAGGCAGGCGGAGGTCGGCTGCGTGGCCCACGCGCTCCCGTCTGGTAAGAGGGAGGCGACTCAGCGCTCACGCCTCCGCCAGGCCCCTGACCCGACCCCGGTGCCAAACCCGTTCCACTCCCTGAGGCTCTGGGTCGGCAATAGACAGACTTCCACGCTCGAGACTCGTCCGTCCCTTCATGGTCTCTGCGGCTGGAGCTCTGGACATGGACCAGGAGGAGAAGGAGGGCGTAACTCAAGGGGGGCCATCGCAGAGCCAAGAGTAGGCCGGTCCTGGAAGGCTCCAGGACACTTAGAAGACAGAAGCCACACAAACATGGCTTAAGACATGGCCGGCTCAGGGGTGCCTGGGGGGCTCGGTTAAGCATCCGACTTCAGCTCAGGTCACGATCTTGTGGTTCACGAGTTAGAGCCCTGCTTTGGGCTCTGTGCTGACAGCTCAGAGCCTGGAGCCTGCTTCTGATTCTGTGTCTCCCTCTCTCTCTGCCCCTCCCCTGCTCACGTTATCTCTCTCTCTGTCAAAAATAAACATTAAAAAAAAAAAAAACATGGCCCACTCTCACAGGCGGGAGCAGCAAACTGGGTCCAGAGACAACAGCAACTTGTCCCGAGTCCTCCAGCGCCGGGACCAGCCCTGCTCCCCCTGCACACCCTTCACTGCACAGAGGCCTCTGGTGGCAGCGGTGCAGGGCAGGGCGAGAAAAGTGACATATTCACTTTGGAGGCAAAATCTAAAGTGGTCCCCCAAAACCCAGGAATCAAGGTAAAATAATATCCAAATGAAAGATTAAAAAATTTAGGCGGGGGACGCCTGAGTGGCTCAGTCGATTAAGCATCCGACTTCAGTTCAGGTCATGATCTCAACCCTTGTGAGTTTGAGCCCCGTGTCGGGCTCTGTGCTGACAGCTCAGAGCCTGGAGCCTGCTTCGGATTCTGTGTGTGTGTCTCTCTCTCTCTGCCCCTCCCCTGCTCACGCTCTGTCTCTCTCTCTCTCAAAAATAAATAAATGTTAAAAAAACATTTTTTAAAGTTTTAATTCAAAACTAAAGCGTGTTGTTGAAAACACCAAACTTTTAAATAACACCAGAATGGGTGACAGTGGGGTGACAAGTCCTGTTAGGACCTGGGGCCACGGGAGAAATCAGTTGGAATGACCTTGGCTTTATTTACAATCATACTATCTCATTTCAGCATGGGTTGCTTGCATTAATTTTGATATTTTGGGGGCGCCTGGTGGCTCAGTTGGTTAAACATCCAACTTAGGCTCAGGGCATGATCTCACGGTCCGTGAGTTCGAGTCCTGCGTCGGGCTCTGTGCTGACAGCTCAGAGCCTGCCTGGGATTCTCTCTCTCTCTCTCTCTCTCTCTCTCTCTCTTTCTCTCTGCCCTTCCCCACTCTCTCCCTCTCTTAAAACAAATAAACTTAACAGAAACATTTTTTTAATATTTTTGAACAGTTAAAATACTACTGATCTGGACGGAGGTGCCCACGCCTGGGGCAGGTGCGTCGCCCGCCTGACCCTATTTCCGGCCCTGCTGCGTTGGAGTTGTCCTCACTTTTAAGACGGCAGGAGAGCCAGCTGGTTCTGACTCACAGCCTTTGGCTGGCAAAAGGCCACCCCCACGGCCACGCCGAGAAACACGAGCACAAGGGGAAACGGGACAAGACGGGAGGGGACAGAGTCACTGCTGCAAACTTGGGTGGTTATTTTGGACGTGGAGGGATGAACTTCTCTAAGGTGACAGATTGCAAACAATACTGCCTAGAGCTGTCTTTCGAGATGACCTCATTTCTCCAAAATAGAAGACACATTTGGAAACAATTAAAAGGAAGCCAGGGAAAGGGCAGGAGAGAATGGCGCTAAAAAATAAGCAAAGGACCGCTGAATCTCGGTCACCTCCCGCGCCCCTGCGGGATTCTTCTATGGGAAACACACACGTCACACGTCTGCTGGGGAGCCGTCCCGACTAACTAGCTGCAAAGCACTGTGCTGTGGGAGACAATGGAGCCATGAGGTCCTCAAGACAGGCCCACCCCCAGCGCCCCTCTTGGACAGTGGAGCAGACTGCCCAGCGGTCGGTGCAGGTGCCAGGACCCGGGGGCAGCCACACTTGCTCCCTTTTGGGGCTCAGCACTCAGCCTGTGGCTGCGGGTGCCACGAGGAGGTGTGCAAACCAGAAACCTGGTCAGGGGAAAACGCAGATGGCTAGACCCAGGACAAGCCTCCTTGGGGTCTCTCTTACCTGCCGCCCATCCACACGCCTCACTCCCTCTCTCTCCCCCTCTCGATCTCTCAATCTCTATCTATCCCACATATTTACAAGTCACAGGACACAACTACAGATTGAACCACACAAGACGAGGTGTCACGGGCGCACCTTCGTGTGTTTTGTTGAGACCTGGGGGCGTCGGTTTGCTCCCGTGGGGACCGTCAGGGAGGGTTAAACCGTGATGGTTGGCTGCCGCCATTGTCAAGTTCATGGAGGCAATTCGCCCAGAAAGGCAGTAGCAGGGAGAGGTCGGAGCACACATCGACCGAAGCCCACGGCCCCTCAGGCAGCCCCAGGACGAATTCATGTGATGAGGGTGGATGCGGAGAGGACGCCTCCTACAACAACCAGACGCACCGGGTCTCCGGAGCCCGTTAGAAAGCGGGGTGGGGGCTTCACCGCTTTCCACGCAGAGCTGTCACCCTGTCTCCGGCTCAGGCCTTAGTCTCCACACTAGAGTGACAACTGTGTCCCTGTCACACTAGATTTTAGGACGCGGCACCCGGAGGGAACCTTCAGGAACATTTCACTCCACTGTCTCATTTCATGAAAGAGCATGAGGGGGGTTCACGGACCTCGCGGGGGAAGCCAGGCGTCCCGAAACCCCCTCCAGGGCGGCGGCGTGACCCAGGCGCGTGCACCCCATCTCCGGGACGGTCCACCCTGAGATGCGGCGCCGCATTTCCCAGTTCCTGACCCCACGACACAACACAGGGGCCCCCGAACTCACATTGAACTCCTCCCGGAAGCGCTTGCAGTCGTCGGCCGACCGGACCCGGATCTCCTCCTCCAGGTGCGCCACGGGAATGGGAAAGTACTTCTTGGGCCCGGAGGGCGACCTGCTGAGAAGTGTCACTCTTTGCTGCTCTGTGGGACCAGAAGACACAGGGGGGCCGCTCAGCCACATTCCCGGACGGCTGACTCATTCGCCCGACGAACGGACAGCATTCCCGGAGGAATGACACATGACACAGCCGGAGGGGGGCGTGTGCCTCCCCGAGTACATAGCTGGGGCCATGCGGGGCCCGGGCGGCCGAGCGCAGAGGCCTGCCCCCTATAATACATCCACACCACACAGGTGTCCCTCTGGCCGGTGTGACCTGCTCCCACCGACGGCAGACACCTTACCTTCCAGCTCGCCGCCCCCACCCACCCCGCGCCTTCCACCGAGGATCCCGGCACTTTCACACCCCAGCTCAGTTTTCCAGGTTTGAAACAGGGAGAACGATTATATGTTAATCAATACGGAGGAGTCACAGTGGTTCACGTTGGGAACAGATCGGGAATCGGTTAGGATATGGGTGTCCCTCAGTCCTATCTTCTTTGTGACAAACAGTCGGCTTGCTCAAACCCCACAGGCTCCAGAAGAAATAAGAGAAACGCTCCTAGGGTGCCTGGCGGCTCAGTCGGTGAAGCGTCCGACTGTGGCTCAGGTCATGATCTCGAAGTTCACGAGTTTAAGCCCCGGGTCGGGCTCTGTGCTGACAGCTGGGAGCCTGGAGCCGCTTTCTGTATCTCCCTCTCTCTCTGCCACTCTCCTGCTTTCTCTCTCTCTTTTTCTCTCTCTCAAATAAATGTTTAAAAAAAAAAGAGAGAGGGAGAGAGAGAGGAACCCTGTTTCTCGGGACTGTGCAGGGAGACGCTGACATGGAGGACGGCCCCGGGGACTTCCTGGACCGATTCCTTCCACAAACTCAGGGTGAGCCCAAAGGTGAAGTTTCTGGCAGGGGCTTCTCTTCCTGCAAAATGACTGATACTCTTGACAAGGTGAAGGTGAACACTTTGCTGTCACTCCCGCCCAGGGCCTGTCCCCACCTGCAGAGCCGCCCCGAGGCCCAGCCAACAGCTCCTCCAGAGCTCATTCGTCGGAGGGCAGACGCGTCAGGCTGAGTCTGGCTGGGCCTCTGGGCCTCGCCGGCCACACCTTCGTCCCTCCCTCGCAGGCTGTTGAAACAGGCCGGCAGCGAGCCGGGGCAGGAAGGTGGCGCCCACAGGCCACAGCAGCCCCTAACGAGGCGCTCGGTGACTGTTCAGGTGCCACCGGCAGGTCCCTCCCAGCCCCTCGCTAGGTCCTTTGGGGCCGACGGTCTTTTCTGTTATCTGGGGGTCGATCTTGCAGTTCTGCTGGGAGCCTGGCAGTGTGTTTGCTCCCCCAAACCATGGAACTATCAGGCAGCCAGCGGACTGCAGGAAGGTACAGCCACTGGTGTGAACCAATCATCCTGAAAGTCCCTGCCACACACGACTTTCTCGGCCACCTGCACTCGTGGGGAAAGAGACAATGTGCAGTTAGTGGCATTAAGGCACGGAGCTGCACGTTGAGCCCGGAAGAAAGGCTGGGAGTGCCCTCCACAGGGGCATCAAGACCCGCCAACAGCGTGAAGTTCAGCGGAGCCCCTGCTAGCCTGAACCGGACTGTCTGGTCTTCGGGTGGCTTTCAAGGGCTTCCTGAAAACGGTGACATGTCAAAACGCTGTAACAAGGACAGGATGTGAACAGCGTTTCTAACAAAGCCACAAACTGAAAGTCTCAAACGTCTGTTTCCCAGCAGGGAGAAAGGAGAAACGTTTTGAAATGGTAAAACTGTACCGTTGTGAACGCCAGCATAACCCCGGCGAGGGGGCACTGGAGTCTCAAAGCTGAAGGAGTTTAACATTTCAAGTAAGAGGCAGACGTAGCTCCGTGTGGTCAGGAAGCAAACCCGCCCGGCCCCCCAGCCCCCTGGCCCCCCCGGCCCCCGGGGTACCTTGTTCTTCAAGGATCCCGTTGGGCATCTTGTCATTGGCGCTGACCACGGCTTTCCTCTGCTTCCGGAACCTGGGAGACACAGACGGGTTAGCTTCGGGCACAGCGATGGCCCCCGGGGCGCGGGGCTCCCGCACGGCGATACCCACCAGGTGAGCCGGGAGAAGCTCTTCCTGCCGCTCATGGCCGGACCCCGCCACGCCAGCCACCGGTCACCAGCCCCGCGCGTCCCCGGTGCCCGTGGTCCCCTGCCCCGCCGCCCTCCGCCTGGGCCCACGCCCGCAGTGCAGCCTGGAGGAGCTCATTTCCTCATCGGGGCTGGTCGGGGCAAGTCCGCCTGCGCCCCGGGGACACTCCTACCTGAAGAAGTAGGCGGCGAGCAGCAGGAGGAGGACCAGCAGCAGCACGGGCAGCAGCAGCCAGGCCAGCACGGGCTGGGGCACGCGGGGGTCTGGGGGGCCTGCGGGGGGGACCCAAAGCGATGGGGAAATGGGGTCTGGGCAGGGAAGGATCCCCCACACCAGACCACACTTCACAGCTGGTGAGGCGAGGCCACCATCCGGGGCCCTGTGCTCACCCAGGGAGAGATGAGTCTGGTGACACGGGGAGGAGAGCGTGAGCCACGGGGCCGGCGACTTTGACCCTGGCGAGGGCTGAGGTGCAGTGAAGGCGCAGCAGGGAACCCCCCGGCCCCCTCAAGGAACCTGTTTCCCTGGGTCCTGGGGGGACCCGCCTCTCGCCCTCCTGGGGAGGTGGGAGGGGGCGGAGGGTCAGAGGCCCTGCTGCTCTGAGGACGGCATAGGGTGCTCCCAGGGCCAGGGCTCAGGGCGTGAGGCGCAGCCTGGCCCTCGCGCTGAGTGGAGGTCTGTGGCCATGATTGGGTCTGAAGCTTCGAGCTCCCGATCCTACAGGGCCAGGCTGACATTCCTCATTCAGAAGGTCCCACATCCCTGGACCAGGAGCGGCTGCCTTGGGCTGCCCAGGACCTGCCCAGGGAGCCCAGACTCTGTGGGGCTCTGATGGCCTGGCTGCCACCCGGCCCGCGATGTTCTGACTTAGCGCCTGACCCCCCAGGCATCCACGCTGCCCTCCCCTCACCAAAATGTCCCCACTCCCAGCAAGCATCTCAAATGCCCCCTCCCCCAGGAAGTCCTCCTGGCTGCCCTTCTGTGGATCCCAGAGGGTCTCTGTATGCCTCCAAGAACAGACCCTCCTGCCCTGGAATGGACAGGCCCTGGGGGGGGACCGCCTTCGCTCAGAGGCAGTGGAGCTCCTCAGAAGCAACAATGGGCTCCCACAGCTTTGAGTTCCCGGAAGTACCAGGCAGGGTCTGGAGCCCGGGGGGTGGAGGGGGGGCACCGCAGTCCTGCAGGCCCTGCCCTGGCACCCCTCCTCGTCTAAAGGTCTTAACCTGCACCTCACGCCCCTCCCCCAGGTTGTGAGCAACCTCCACGTCCAGGCTTCACACCGAGTCTGGCCCAGTAAGGGGCCAAGGCACGTGTTTCTAATAAATGACGGTTTTTACTGATGCGAGGGACCATTTGATACAGAAGTGCACTGACTGAGGGGCAGCTGGTCTGGGACGAGGTGGCCCTGGAGGCCACAAACCTGGCCAAACAAGACACGCGCGCTCCAGGCTAGGCCAGGCCTCCCCGGTCTGCCTAGGGGACTCCCAGCTCAAGTTGTAGGGTAAAGCCGGGGCGACGCCAGGCTGAGCCTCTGGGAGCGTGTGCCTGTGGCCCCGGCTGGGGGGTGGGGGGCTCCCACACTCACCCACCCACAGAGGCCCCGCCCTGCTCTGCCAGCTGGTGCAGCAAACTCAAGCCCGGGCTGCTGGGAGATGCTGACCCCAAGGGGCCCAGAGGGCCTAGGTGCTCCTCACCCGGCCTGGGCTCTGGCCCTGCCCTGCCCTCCGCAACCACAGAGCTCGGCAGGACCTTCTCCTCTCCCCGTTTCTGCATTTGCACAGACGTCGGGCTGCCCCGGGCCAGCGTCCATCTTGGCAGTGACTGGCTGGCTGGCTTGGCGGTCCAAGGGATGGGTGCACTGGCTGAGGGCGTGGGGTCACCCGCAGCTTCGAGGGGCACCAGGGGAGCCTCGTCAGGGGGCTCCAGGGTCCCACCTCCAGGCTCAGGCTGCCTGCTTTTTGAGGCGACAGTTACAGCTGTGGGCTTTCCATAGCACGCCCTGGAGGCCCCGGCTGAGTGGCCCAAGGCCCCCAGAGCAGGACCATGGGCGTGGACAGAATCGGTAGATCCCAAGGACAGATGCTGGGAGCTGCCTCTGTCCTGGGGGTGGGGAGCGGACAGAGAACAGGTAAGAACACTCAGGGGCTGGCAGGCCTGGGGGGGCCGGGAGAACTGGGGAGTCTAGGGCTCATCTTCAGGGGTGGCCCCATCGGGGTCAGGGGGAAGGTGCCCCCCACACTGTCCAGTTCTCCCGGCTTGCCAAAATAAAGAAACTCACAGCTATGTAAAGTTACCCGACTTTTAAATATTGATATGTAATTCAGCCTAAATGCAATTCTGTAAAACATTATGGTCCAGAAACAAGGTCTGCAGGCTGGGCTGTGTCCGCTGGGCAGAGCGAAGTATGAAAAAACAACGACAAAACGGATGCCACCCTGTATCGGGGCCGCTCTTTCTCGTTCGGTCCTCTGTCTCGGAGAGCCGGGTCAGCGCACACGAGCCTCCTCATTCTGTTCAGCTGCTGCCTGGACTTCCACTTTCTGAAAGTCCCGCGATTTCCATGGACATTTAGGTTGTTTCCAGCTTTTTTGCTGTTACTTACAATTTTCCATCTTGTATCTTTATCTCTGCAAATCTTGAAAGCGCTTCCATAGAAAGCTCCAGAAGGAGACTTTGTGCATCAGCATGCACGTATCTTAAATTGTAAGGTGGGGCGCCTGGGTGGCTCAGTCCGTGAAGTGTCCAACTTCAGCTCAGGTCATGATATCAAGGTTTGTGTGTTCGAGCCCCGCATCCGGCTCTGTGCTTACAGCTCAGAGCCTGGAGCCTGCTTCGGATTCTGTGTCTCCCTCTCTCTCTGACTCTCCCCCCTTCATGCTCTATCTCTCAAAAATAAATTAAAATGGTAAAAAAAAAATTGAATTGTAATAGAAACTGCCAAGGTTCCCCTGCAGAATTTCCAGCTTCTCGTTACCTAGAAGGGATGATGGAGGCCATCTCTCCTGGCTATTAGCAATCCTTTCCATTTTTGTCAGTCTGATAAATAAAATACAACTTCACTCTGCCTTTCCCTAATTCCTATAGAGTAAAACATCATATCATGATTAATAAAACAACGAATTGGACATCTGCGTGGCGCTTGGTCAGATGCTTTCGCCATTTTCCTACTGGGCTGTCTTTTTCTTATTAATTTCTGGGATGCCTTCCTGTAATACGGACAGCGGTATTTAATTACACTGTTTGCATTTACCTTCAGCTCCTGCGCCAAGGAATGTCTCTTGCTGATTATTGGGTACGTTTTATTCGAGGAACAAACGAAGCGGCTTCTGGTCTTTGGCACACTGTGACCGTGTGCTGTGACCACACCAGGTGATCCTGCTTTCAGGGAACCAGGTTTCAAAGGGCACTTTCCGCGGTCAGGCTCCCGTCTGGAATTCTAGGCCAGTGGAGCCCGTCCGGCTGCTATTCCCGAGACCTTGAACAGGAGCCAGTGCGGACTTCCCTCCTGCTTGGTGACCGGCAGCCACTGTCAAGTGTGTGAAGGCCCGGGCAGAGGCTGTAACAGGCTGTCAGGGTCACATCCGTGCTCAGGGACACGAGGTCACTTCCCCGTCCCTGAGAGGAGCACCCGACACCCACAGCCATCTTGTTGGCAAACTGTTTTCAAGTGAAGTGAAGAGGCGCAGGGGGAGGCTGAGTCACCCTAACGGTGCCCTGGGTGCCAGCCGCGGAAACGCCCACACAGCTCTAGTCTGGCTTCTCCGCTCGGGGCAGATGACGCCCTCCTGGTAGGATGCTCACTGTCATTGGTAAGTGTCTCTGCAGGTGCTGGGCTTTGGGCACAGGGACACAGTGTCCTCGGTGCAGGTCTGGAGGGTCCCAGGCTGTGGAAGAGCACCAGTGACCCAGCACCCAGAGGGCCTGCTTGAGAGGAGCACAGTGACCTGGGCGCCGGTGAGCATCTGACTTCGGCTCAGGTCATGATCTCACAGTCCGTGGGTTCGAGCCACGTATCAGGCTCTGTGCTGACAGCTCAGAGCTTGGAGCTGCTTCAGACTCTGTGTCTCCCCTTCTCTCTCTGCCCCTCCCCTGCTTGTGCTCTTTCTCTTTCTCAAAAATAAATAAATACTAAAAAAAAAATTTTAAATAAATGAGGACAGTTACAAGCATAGCTTCAGTCTGCTGGGGGCTCCTGTGTTTCTTTTTCTGAAAATAAAAGTATATGTCTCACTGATTCTATTTCTCTGGAGAACTAACCAACACACTAAATAATACCTTATCAGAGGAGGCCTTGAGTTTTATGCCTGGGAGCCTTTGGGGGGGGGGACAGGGGACGGGGCAAGTGTGTGGGGGACTGGCAATGGGCCGTGACGCAGACTCAAGGGATCAGGCCTTGCTGGTTACAGCCTCCTACTAAGCTGGCCACAGGACAGAGCTGGCTGCCACAGGCGGGCGTCTGGTCTACCAGGGAGGTGTGTGGGGTTGCCCAGGGCGTCCGGGTCTAGTCCTTGGGAACCTTGAACTCACCAGTTGGGCCTCAGCATTGGGCACACATCCAAGAAAGAGATATCAAGGTACATTAAGAGGCCACGTTTCTGGGCTGCAGGAGACTGGCGGGGTGACACAATGTCCAGCCGACCACAGCAGCAGAGGCCCAACTGGACAGGCCTCCGCACCGGCTCGGGGGTCCCGCTAACCCTCAGCATTGCCAAGAAGGAGGCTCTGTTATGACCTCCGTCTCCCAAATGCGGACACCGAGGCACACGGAGGCCAGGAACTTCCCCCACGTCACTGGGCCAGCAAGTGCTGGAGCTGGAGGGGAGCCGGGGTCACGTGACTCAAGCGCACCTGCTCTCGCTGCTGCCCCTCTTCCTCTTCGCTTCGCACGGCATTCACTCCGCGTTATTGATGCAAAATTCACGTTCGACGAAGCCCACCCGTTTTAAGCACGTGGCCCAGTGATTTTTGGCTAATTCACAGCTGTGCCACCGCCACCGCCATCCAGTTTTGGAACCTTCCCGTCCGCCCCTCATCCACCTGCAGTCACGTGGCGTTTGCCCCGCAGCCCAGCCAAGCTCTCGGGCCCCTTCCCCTCCATCGCTCTGACTCTTCGGGGCACTTCCTGTCCACGGAGACATACGCCACGTGGGCTCCTGCCTGGCGTCCTCCCACTTCGCAGGTTTCCGGAGTCCAGCTGCGTTGTCGCGTGGATCCGTTCACTCCTCCCTAGTTGCTTCTCTAACTTTCAAACTATGGAAAAGGCAGGGGGTGGAGCAGCGAACCCCGCCTATCCGCCACCCACTTTCTGAGGGGGACAGGGCAGCCGTGTTGGCCTCTGGCCTCACCTGCCTCCCGCTCCCCACGGGCTCTTCCTCAAGCGGCTCCCGGAGCGAGTGCTGTTGCATTTGGGAGGACTTCAACATGCGTCTCCAGAAACGCGTGGACTCTTCTTTTAAAAATATGAATCTAACCACGATACCAGCATCGTGCCTGGAGGTACTCCCACGGATTTCTTGATTGAATCAACTGCCGCGTCAGTGTGTAGACAGACATCCCCATGCACTCGTCCACATTTGCTTAGGACTTCCTGAGTCGGCTCCCCCCGTGGGGATCTGGATCGTTAACCCCTGCTCCCCCGCCTCCCACCGAGGCTGACACCGACTCTGAGCACAAGGCTGTGTTTGCTGCCCCCCAGTGCTAAGCTTTGCTCCCGGAGAATCCCCAACAACTGGCTCGTGGGGCTGGCCCGCGTGTTAGAGGCGCTGGAGTTCAATGCTCACTAAGGACGTGGGCCACGACCTGTTTCTCCTCCCCCAGCGGGTCATCCCCCCCAGTCTTGAGAGCCCACCAGGAGGGAGGGGTACGGCAAGGGCAGGCCAGCGGCCGGCGGCTGGGTCCTCACCTGCGGTCGTGGAGGTCAAGTTGCTGTCGGCTGGGGTGGTCCCGTTGCCTCTGAGGGCCTTGGCGAGCGGCAGGCTAACACCCGCCAGGAGGAGTGGACAGAAGGGCTCCATGGTGAACCTGCGGGAAGCAGAGAGAGGCTCAGAGGGCGCCCCGTCGGCAGGGCTGCCCGCCCCGCCCTTTCCCTGCCCAGGAGGGAACCTCCTGTACGACAGGGTGGCCCAGGATGCTGGGGCGGCTCCGGAGCACCACTCAGTGAATCCGAGTTCGGGAGGGGCCCGTGCACACCGCCCGCACAGCTCACAGCTGCAGCGCTTTAGAGCGAGCCTGGTGAGGACCCCTGCGAGCCAGTCCCGGTCCCAGAACCTCTTGTGTTCAGGTTCCTTTCCTTGTTTGTTTGTCTGGTTTGCAAGGAGAAGGGAGGCGGACGGGGCTGTGCAAGAAGCTGCAGAGGAAGACGCTGGGCACCCGAGGGACCTGAGGTTCTGAGCCCAGCGTCATGGGCCCCCCGCGAGGCCCTCCACACATGGCACCAGCACACGGGTGGGGCCCCTGGGGGGCTCTGACTCTCGACTTCCGCTCAGGTCATGATCTCTCGGTTCATGAGTTCGAGCCCCGTGTCGGGCTCTGTGCTGACAGCTCAGAGCCTGGAGCCGCTTCAGATTCTGTGTCTCCCTCTCTCTCTGCTCCTCCACCCTGCTCGCGCTCCCCCCCCCTTTCTCACAAAATAAATAAACTTAAAAAAATATATTGCCACACACTAATGATTTGTTCAACCCTTTGGGAACATTCTAGTGTGTCTGCCGTGACACAGGTGTGGCATTTCTATCTGCGTTGTGAGAGCCCAGGGAAGAGCCAGGGGCTCAAGAGTCAGGCTAACTGGCGTGAGGTCACAGGGCCAGGGGCTGGGGCGTGGGGGGCCCACCCGCCCGCACAGGGGCCCCCTCTGCTGTTCCCCTGGCCACAACCACAACCCACACCGCCGGTCCTCACTTCCCCGGTGAATCCCAGGGAAGCCCCCTCCCCGCCCAGGAGGGGCCGCGTGCAGTCAGCTCACGTCTGACGGAGCCTCTTGGGAACGGAGGGGCGTCTTTAGTGGGTGGGGTGCACGGAGCAAACCCGGATCACCACGTGGCTGGCACAGGAAACAGCAACCTCTCACCCAGGAGACCTGCAGGGCCACCTCAGATCCCCGCCTGGTGCTCCAACTTTGCCCAAGTGCCTCAGGTGTTCGGAAAGGGTGACCTCTGGGAGGCATGGAAGAGTCGCGGTAGGGGAGGAGGCGTGGCTGGCGGTGCTGAGTGAGATCTGGGGGGACCAGAGTGTGGTGGAGCTGTGGGCCCCCCTCCGTGGTCCGCCTGGGGTGCCTGGCCCCTCCGACAGCACTTTCCCGCAAACAGCCTCCCTGCCGCCGGGCACAGGGATGGACCGAGGCTGGAAAACACCGGTTCCTTGTCATTAGAGGAGACACTTGGACGAGCGCAAACAATCTAATCGGGTTTCTCAGTCTCCGCTGAGCAGACAATGCTGAGCGGACAATTGCCCTGGAATAACCAGGATGCCACAGTCATGGCTTCCGACCTCCTTCCTCTTGTTTATTTCCCAAACGCATTTTAGACTTTTAAAGCGAGCCCCACACGCGTGCGCACGCACACAGCATAGCTTGTATCCCGTGAGCCCTCCCAGTGCTGGGCCCTTCGTATGGGCACTGTCCTCACAGGAGCCTCCGGGACTGAGGAACCGGCCCAAAGTCGGGTCAGAGCAGATGGAGGAGTCTCGGATCAAACCCAGGACCACCGGAGACAAAAGCTCTCGAGCCCTGACGGGCAGCTCTGCCCAGGCTGCAGCAGACAGAATCCGTTCCTGAATGAGGCTTTCACACTGCTGCGTACACGGCGGAGGGAGTGGTCAGGAAGTAGTAACTGGTTTAATACAACTCAGAAATGCAGACTTCCGAGCTGAAGCACGTGTCTTGTTATATGCATGCATTCAAAACCCTCCTCTCCAAATGCTCCACGATCTAAGAGAAAGCTGACAGGTTCCAGGCACACTTCCCATTGCCCATCAGACCCCCGAGGGAGGGGCAGCGCCCCCTGGAGCAGCAGGTCACTTGCTCGCTATGGCCAGCAGAGGGCACTCCACTTTGCAGAATTCGAACCCCGTGAGTCCCTTTACTGTGATATTTATATTTCCAAGCCAAGGCCGACTCTCCTGTCCCTGGCTATTCACCCCTAGGGGTTTGTGCATGCTACCCAAAGGCACAGACCCGAATCCGCACAAAATAGTCCTTGCAATAGTTTAAGTCATGGTGAGTTTTAAGGACTTGTATTGAATCCACCAAACATTACGCACTGTGGGCACATGACCCGTTGCATCTCAGAACGGAGATTCACAAGATAGTTTCCAGTAAAGCCGCTTTTGTGTTTATTCCTATCAGAAGTCAGCCAGCTATCAGCTTGATTAGAATTGCTTTCTTACTCCATTTGACGCCTTTCTAATACTCTGTTGGGCAGCGAGTCTGGGGCAGGCCGACCGCCGGGTCCTGGAGCTACAGAAATGAACGCAATCGCGGACCTGCCGTACCGCAGCCACACGGAACCGGAAGGAAGAACGGAAACACAGCGCCCCCTGGGGCCTCCTGTTCCGGAGATGAGTGTCCACAGTGCTGGGAAGGAAGGTGAGGTACTGATGATCCACTCCGCCCGGGACCGAATCGAGAAGGGCCTTGAACGCAGGTAGAGTTTGGTTTGGTGTTACAGGCTCGTTTTCCAACAACAGCCTGCATCGGTAGAACCACTTGGGGGATTTATGAGAAGATGCCGATTCCCGGGCCCAACTCCAGACGCATGGAATCCAAACATACGGAAAGCAACCGGTTTGGACAGACCAACCACAGTGACCACCTTGGCCGCAAGCAAAGAGCTGCCACAGAAGTTTCCAGAGAGAGTGCTGGAAGCCGGTCACGAGCCACAAGAGATACGGCGTAAGCCTTTGCCGCCCCAGAGGGGCTGGTGGCATGGGACCCCCTGGGAGCGTGCCGGGGGTGCAGCATCTACACACAGCCGGAGCTCCTGGTCTACGCAGCCGAGTGGGAAGGTCTGGATGAAGCCAGGACCGTGGGAACGGCCAGGAGGGAGGCATCGGAAAGGAACTTCAGCAGTAGAATCTGCGTGAATGGTAGTCAGCCAGCTGGACGTGGTGGTGACCAGGGCACCAGGCACCTGGATTTCCATCTTGGGAGATGCAGTGGGAGATGGGCATCGTTCGTTAGCTGAGATCTGGGGCCTGGGCCTCCCTGTCTGGGGGTGAAGGTGATTTGGCTGGAGGATAAAGCACTAATGCAAGCCACCATGTGCTGAGCCCCTGCGGAGGGCGATATGCTCCCTGAGGCTTTGGGGTAAGTTATGTCACCATCCCTCGAGAAATGCCCTGCGGTCCTCAGAGGTGGCCTGTTGACGCTCGGGTCCGGAGAGCGTTCTAGAGGACAGTGCCAGCAGGAGCTGGGTGGAGGGCCTGGGGCTTGGCTGGATGGAAGTGAGGGGGAAGCTCCAGTGTGTGGGTGAGCTCACTCTGGGGGTGTGTAGATGGCCCAGGCCAGGCCTCGGGGCCAGCCGAAGGAGGCCACTGCCCTTGGGGACAGAGGCAGAGGACCTGGGCTGGGTGTTTGGCGAATGGCGGCCAGGGTTCAGGAGGAGGACGGGAGGCGGGTGCAGGTGGAGACCCCAAGGCAAGAGGGGGATTCCCCCGAGCCCTGTCTACACCCCCCAGCCCCTGCTCACACGCTTCCCCTCAGTGGGTGGTCCCTTCTGTCCCCTTTGCCTTGATCCCACCAGCTTCTGAGGGCCAGCAAGCCAGAGACTCTCTTTCTCCCTCGGATGAGACATCCAGATTTGTTCAGTCATTTGGGCATAGAGTCTCCCACCAGACCTCGGGCTCCTAGGGACAGGGGACATCTCCTTCCCTGCCCTTCGCAAGCTGGCCTCCCCAGCTGACAGGGACCTTTATGGCTTTGGAGGGTGTGGAGCCCTCCCCCAGCCCGGGTCTGAGCGGGGGCTGCCCTGCTGAGCCCTCCGTCCTGGGTGTCCTGAGCCGATGGAACCCGAGCACCCCCTGCAGCTCCAAGACAGTAGAGTTTTCTTTCTGCAGCTCAAACCCATCACGAGTGCTTCAAATGCCTGCTTCTTCTCAGTTACAAGACAGACTCGGTTCCTTCACAAAGGAGCAGAGATTGGGGCACCTGGGTGGCTCAGTCGGTTGAGCGTCCAACTTGGACTCAGGTCATGATCTCACAGTTCATGGGTTCGAGCCCTGCATCGGGCTCTGTGCTGACAGCTCAGAGCCTGGAGCCTGCTTCCGATTCTGTGTCTCCTTCTCTCTCTGACCCTCCCCTGCTCACGCAGTCTCTCTCGAAAATAAATAAAACACCAAAAAGTTTTTAAAAAACAACAAAGGAGCAGAGATAAAGATTTGTTCGGGCTTTGAAGCTGCAGCCCTTAAAAGAGAGCCCCTGGAATGGGCCACGGGTGACTCCTCATCTAACACAGGACCCCCGAGAGCAAAGGAGAAGCTGAAACAGTTAGAGCCGCATACTTTCCTACGGCGTTTCATTAGTGCTCAGCATTTGGTTTTATTAAAATGGGAACCCACTAAGTAGTTCTATTCAAAAACTACTTCTAAAAATTAAAAAAATAAACTTTCTAGAAATCAAAACTAACATAGCAGTGCACATGACAGTAACAGTTTATTTTATAGAAAATGCTTTTTATATTGATTATATGAAAATAAAAAAAGAGCATGAACAGAACACCTATTCTTGGCACACATTCACCTGCTTCAGGTGCTTTCTTAGCCTTGTCTGTTCTTCTAATTCTTTTTACGTTTATTTATATTAGAGAGAGACAGCAGAGGGTGAGTGGGGGAGGGGCAGAGAGAGAGAAGGAGACACAGAATCGGAAGCAGGCTCCAGGCTCCGCGCTGTCAGCACAGAGCCCCCCGACACGGGGCTCGAACTCATGACCCGTGAGATCATGACCCGAGCTGAAGTCAGACGCTTAACAGACTGAGCCGCCCAGATGCCTCGCCTTGGCTGTTCTTAATACATTTCATTTTTAATAGATCTTCAGTATCCTTAATATTTAAATTTTTCCATAAAATTATCTGCAATGTTTTTGAAAAGAGCACCTTGTGAGCCCTCAGTATTCCATTTGCTTTATTCTTTCTTCGCATTTACAGAGATTTTAACGTCTTCCTGTTCACAACCTATGTTTTCAACAGTTGTAATTGTGTAAAAGTTTGACATGCTGCGCGGGTTTTATCTGTGGCTGTGTTCTTTGGTTGTATTTACCTCTAGCGAATATTTCCAACTAATTCAGAGAAACATGAAACCAATACTTCGAGCCTTGTTTATAGAAATGTCCGTCGTCCCTGCGGGACACTGAGGCTGATGCACAGGGCAAGGTTTTGAAAGCCCAGACATTTCTGAACTCTGATCATCAGGGAAGACAGCATGCACACTTCCAAGCTGACATACTTAAAAAAATTCAACATCAGCTTCATTACCTACATTTGCAGTTTAATTACTCTGTATGGGTAACTGTTGATAAAATCTGACATCTGCAGCCTCTATTTTCTCTGCCAGAGTATTTGGTTGGTGTCGGCGCAGTTAAAAACTCTGTACATCACAATCGATTCTAAGTGTGAGACGTTCTCCACAAACGCTGAGGTCTGCCAACATTTATATATTTATATTGTCCCACAAAACAAATACATGCATCGTCTGTACTGAATTCTTTCCAGCGCCATTAGCCATCAGGTGAGGTGCTCACCATTCAGAGAAGGAGCCTCCAACGTGGAGTTGGATTCCACGAAGTGGATGAAAAACAACAGAACCACTACCGGAATTAACTCATTTTCTGTTTGCAAAGGGCACGGATATCAACCTGGTATGGCTTGACGGTTTGTGAAATGCACCTGTTATTAGGAGCAGGACAGCTACACTTCGCCTCCCGCAAATGCACCACGAGACCTGGGATTGACAAGGATCAAGATTCACTATGAATAGTCATTTGACCTAGATAAACAGTCATGGTTCCAGGGGCTGTGTGTAAAGTCCTTCCATTAGTCATCGGTCACAGAGGTCATCAAGTCACCCTTCAGTGGAAGCTGGTGCTCCCTTAGAGGCTTTTTAATGTTTGTTTGTTTTCAAGAGAGAGGAACAGAGAAACAGAGCAAGGGAAGGGTAGAGAGAGAGGGAACACAGAATCAGAAGGCTCCAGGTTCCAAGCTGTCGGCACAGAGCCCGACTCGGGGCTTGAACTCACAAGCCAGGAGATCATGACCCGAGCGGAAGTCGGACACTTAACCCACTGAGCCCCCAGCTGCCCCTCTTAGAGGTTCTTTCCCTCCCGTGGCTTCTCCGTGGTCAGCGGCTCCAGTACAGACCCCGACACAGAAGGTAAATGTCCATGAATATTTAGTGCAAATTATAGCTTCATCATCATCTTTCTTGAAAACAGACTCAGTGCTTAACATGTGCCCTTTTTCAAACTTCATTTCTGACACATGGGCTTAGTGCAAATTCATAAAGTGTTACCAAAAATGAATGTATGTAAATGTTGTAAATTTACGCCGTACGGTAAATGCCCGAGCAGGTGTAGAGAGAGTTCAGACTGCCGTCCGCACATTTTACAGCAAAGCTCTCCTGCCTCTGCCTTCTGCAACGATTTCAAAAAGACCATCCTGTAATCTCTCATCATTCCCACTGGTCCCGATGACCAGTAGCACCTCCAGGCCATAGCTTGGGCCACCTTCCAGCCGGCGGGTGCCACAGGTGGCCTGAGGGGTCCTCGGCCTCAAACCCTATTCCCGGCACACAAGGGGCCAGAAGGAGTGAGCACCAAACCCTCTCTTGTCCAAGTGTATGTCTTCTTTCCCTTGAATGGGCAGTGCCGTCCCCACTGGGTTGGGGAGGGCGGGACAGAGTGGGGGGCATGACTGCCATGTCTCAGATGCGATCGCCCCTGGAGAGCTCATCCCGGCCAGTGTGTCTCTTGCCCTAAGACGACACCCTGGAGGAGCTGGGACAGCCAAGGGGAAAGGTCACCCCGACCCAAGGGTCAGTGCAACTTTTCATGACTAAGATTTTCCTTTTCAATCGCAATGAGATGGAAAATATGGAAGAAATGTGAACTTGGACAGGATACAGGGACAAGAAGCAAAGAAGCAAAACTAACTAACTAACTAATAAATAATAAGAGGCCCATCACAGAGAGAGAGGTAGATATGGGATCCTGGAGAGAGCGCGGCAGGAGCATGGACGGAAGGTAGCGGGGTGTCGGGGGTGCGGCCCGGGCTCCAGGCCAGTGCCGTAAGGATGAGGTCCTGGTCCTCCTTCTCTCACCGACTGCACCTTGGGACTCGTGCTATCTAATCTCTTCCGACTTCTTCTGTCCCGGGGCTCACAGCTGAGCCGGCTAGTGAACCGTGCTCACACCTGACCTTGGCCCTGACACCCCCCCCCCAACCGAATCTGTCAGAGTCACACTCACGGATCCTTCATGCCCCCCAAGGGCCTGCTCACCCATCACTCAGAGGACCTCTGCAGCGACCCGTCAGGAAGGTCAGTGCTGAGGGGCGTCTGGGAAGCTCAGTCAATTGAGCGTCCGACTTCGGCTCAGGTAATGAGTTCAGGGCTTGTGAGTTCGAGCCCCGTGTCGGGCTCTGTGCCGACAGCTCAGAGCCTGGAGCTGCTTCGGATTCTGTGCCTCCCTCTCTCTCTGCCCTTCCCCATCTCATGCTCTGTCTTTCAAAAATAAATAAATATTAACAGATTTTCATAAAACATGAAGAATAAAAGGAAGGTCAGCACAGGGCAAAGTCCCTGGGCAAAGCACCCGAGCGGGAAAACGGGGGGACATGTGACAAAGCCCCAACCACGGGCCCTTGGGGCTTGGCAGTCGCAGGTGAAAGACGGCAATAAATTCGGGAAGCGCACGGCCCCCTCCCCACGTCTCACGAGGAGGAGACGCCCACGCTAAAACCACCCCCTCCACTGACCTTCTCCTCAGATGTGTGGACGGTGGAGGGGGTGCCAGGGGCCCCCAGCGGCCAGGCGGCCGCCCCCAGGGGAAGCTGCCTCCACCCGCCTCGGCTGTGCAGGGGGAGGAAAGTTTGTGCCTGGATTTATGGCACTTTTGATTCCAAAGTAATCAGCGAACCCGTAGACTTAAAAGCATCCGCTGGTTCATTCATTCATTCGTTCATTCATTCATTCATTCATTCTTTCAGCAATTTCTATGAGACGGAAGTGCCACAGTCTGGAGGGACCACCGAGTAAGTCAGGCACCGCCCTTGTCCCCCATCCTGGCCGGACAGATGGAAGAATCAGAGTCACCTTGCAGCCACCCGGAGGCTGACACCGGCTGGTGCGGGAGGCAGAGGCAGGACGCCCGCCCACAGGGGTCAGGAGGCTGCTGAGGGCGCGGGGTCTCTTCTCGGATGGTCCAGGGGGGAGCAGAGGAGGAGGCAGGGACGGGGTGGGCCGGGGGGAGGGGGGCTGGGGACCTTTCCAGAAGGACCGCTTTGAAGCGGAAGCTAACATCACTGGGCAGAGTCATCTGTGCCCTGGGGCTTGTTGGGGGCGGGGGCGGCTCTCAGGCACGTCCATCTGGCACACGGGAGGTGCCTGATGAATGTTCTTGAAGGAAATAGGTCATTGGGGGCTATCACGGCAGATTTCTCTCCATCTCATCAACCCCTGTCGGTTTTCAAAGAGAATGGGCGCCGGAGGCTGAAGCCCCAGCTGGGCTCGGTGTGTCTCTGTCTCTGTCATCCTCTCCTCCCCCCTCTCCTCTCTCTGAGCCCGGCGAGAGGCCTCCCCAGAACCTTCACCTCCATGGCCTTGCTTCCCGATGAGTATACAGAAGGACCCACTGAACTCATAAGTGTGCAGAATTCTTGAGACGGGGCTGCTTGCATAAACCACTGGGCCCCGCAGTGAGCCAGGCTCCCCATGCGGCCCGCACCCTCCGAGAAGGCCTGCTCCCCCCATCACTTCCTTCAGCACCTGCTGCTTGCACGATGGAGCCCCAGGCCTGGATCCTGGACCCCACTCTGAGGCCGTGGCCTGATGTCTGCACCCATGTGTGCTCTGTTCTCTTCTGGGAGGTCGAGTCTCTGAAGCGTTGGGGAAGATAAGGGCTCTCTTTCTCTGCAGAAGAACAACCTCAGAGATGGCCTTGATGGATCTGACCGTGGCTGGGCTGACGTGGCGGAGCCGCCGGTGAGTGCAGGTGGGTGCCCAGGCGCCACGGTGCCAGTGGCCACGGAAGCCCCAGCCCTGGCCTTGTAGATGCCTTAGATGAGCCCAGACTCAGAATCCAAATTCAGCCCCAACCTGCACACACACTGTCTCTTCCTCGTCTTCTGTGTGAACGGCTCAATTCCACTGGAACGTGTGTGTGATTTGACACATCTTTCTGTATTCAGAAATAGACCGATGCTTCTGCTGGAATCTGGCAGCGTGAAGAATGGAGCCGCACAGGCCTTCAGCAGTGCTCCCGCCAGAGAGAAGTGTGCCCAGGGTCCGTCCATGTCCATCTCACCTGCAGTGACTGCAGTCAAGGGTCTGTCCACGTCCATCTCACCTGTGGTGCCCCAGGGTGGTAAGCACTCCGGTGACGGGTCTGTTGTGCCTCCTTCCAGATGGCCCGTGGGCTCAGAGACGTCGGTGTGAATGCCCATGTTAGGCTTAGCCCGTAGCAGGTGCTCAGTCAATGCTGGTGAACAGTGATGTCTTCTTGGACCACGGCCCCACTGGTACCAGGAAGAGGTAGTGCTTGGGGAACTACGTGGTTCTGCCACTAACTAAGTCTCCAAGAACCAGCCCAGGCGTCCTCGGAGCTGCTCCCTCCGGCTCAGACATGGAGTCACCAGGCAGTCCAGCACGGGCATCCTGGGACCATTCAAATCAACCATCACACATCACCATCTGGACTCCAAGAGTCAAGGAAGGAAACGGCCAGGGTCTTGTCTCTGTCTCAGAATTTGCCGTCAAGAGGGCTGCGGATTCATAACCACAGTATGGTGGGGCTTTTAGGTCAAAAGGGAAAACGGAGTGGAAGCTGATCCCAAGGGGGCCATTGTGACCAGGAGGAAAGCCTGCCGGGGGCACTTGCATGAGTCAAGCAGAAATGGAGCAGGAAGGAGCTTTCCAAGAGCAGCCTCAGCAGGAGAAGCACAGTGAGGGCTTTCCGGGAGCAGCCTTGGCAGGAGGAGAAGCACAAAGCAGTGTTTTGGGAGCAGCCTCGGCAGGATGAGAAGCACAGGGCAGTGTCCCTGGAGCAGCCTCAGCAGGAGGAGAAGCACAGGGCAGTGTCCCAGGAGCATCCTCGGCAGGAGGAGAAGCACAGGGCAGTGTCCCAGGAGCAGCCTCGGCAGGAGGAGAAGCACAGGGCAGTGTCCCAGGAGCAGCCTCGGCAGGAGGAGAAGCACAAGGCAGTGTTCTAGGAGCAGCCTCGGCAGGAGGAGAAGCACAGTGAGGGCTTTCCAGGAGCAGCCTCAACAGGAGGAGAAGCACAAGGCAGTGTTCTGGGAGCAGTCACGGCAGGAGGAGAAGCACAGTGAGGGCTTTCTAGGAGCAGCCTCGGCAGGAGGAGAAGCACAGTGAGGGTGACCCACCCGTGGGTGGCCCAGGCCTGTGTGCCGTAGGACAGATGTGACGGCACAGGGTCTCCAGGCCTCCTGGTGCGGGTGGGGGGCTTCTTCCTGGAGCAGATGCCCACTCCCTGCCTGAGTTTTCTGCTCTGTGAATGAAGGTCTCCGAAGCTGGTAGCCAGAGACCTTGCGTTCCTGGCCTTGGTCCTCCAGCCGGTCACTTAGCCGTGGCGGGAGACAGGCCCCGCGAGCAGAACGGCCGCCCTTCTGCCGTGCGCTGGGGGCCAGCTTCTTCCAGCTGGGCCATGGCCAGCAGCTGTCCGCATGCGGCCCACGTGTGGGGGCAGGTGCAGAGCAGAGCACACAGTATGCCTCGCTCCCCCAATTTCCCCGGGGAATGTGGGTCACACTGACCTTCAGGGGCAGCCAGAGAACGAAGACAGCGGGGCACGTAGAGCCCAGGCAGGCCGGTCGTGCTCAAACTCTGAGTGTGGCTGCATGTTGCGCCTTCCAGAACAAAAGCCACCTGTGTCCCAGGGCCGGAGGCAAGCACACCACACAGCGGCGAGATCCCTTACTGACCTGCAGGTGGGGCCGGCTCCTGACACCACTGCTGAGCCTGCGAAAGTGGGTAAGAATGTCTGCTGCTCCTTTCTAGAAGGTTCTGAGGATAATGTATGTGACAGGCTGGTGACGCTTAGCGTTCCCCAGGAATCCAAGGGTTCACATCGTCACCGTCACTGCCCTTGACCTCCAGGGCCAGAGGGAAGTTCCCAAGTTCCTGGCCAACATCAGAGCCACTTGCAAGGTCGCCGACAGCCCTGACATGTTTCTGTGTGCTGTGGCTCTCTGCCTTGTCATTTCTGCCGGAAAGTACAGCCCCTGAGAGGCCAGGTCTGCCTCACCGGCAGGGGCGGTATCTCTGGTCCAGGCAGGGGTCTCTCTCTGTGCCAGGTTTTCCAGGCCTTTTCAGTGGAGGGCAAGCAAAAAGGGAAAGACCAACCACAGACCCCTTTCGGGTGATCTCCAGCCGCCGTACGGAGCCTTCCAGGCCCACCTGTGCACCAGGACGTAACGAAGGTGCAGGTGTGCAGACTGGCGCTACCCCTCCCCGGTGCCCCCCCCACCCACTCCCTGAGGCCGCCGCAATGAGGCACCGACGCTACCCCCACGCTCTGGGTTAGGAAGCAAAGTGAAGGCCAGGGGACTCAGCCAAGTCCTTTTCCTTCCTGATGAAGGTCAAGAGCAGGAAGTCAGTCAGCGACAACCAGAATGATGACAAATGAGGACCCTTACTGTTCCCAGAAAACG
Organism: Helogale parvula; assembly: GCA_004023845.1. NCBI lineage: Eukaryota > Metazoa > Chordata > Mammalia > Carnivora > Herpestidae > Helogale > Helogale parvula. The sequence goes on from PJEM01001606.1 coordinate 155,814, forward strand.
GACAAGCCCTTCTTTGCGCCTCCAGGCCGGGGTTTCTCCTGGATACCTTTGGGGTTCAGGTCTGCGAGGGGTGAATCCCGGGGCACCAGGGGCCCTTCCACCTAGCTGGCGGCGGAGAACAGATGGTGCTGGGAGAACAGTCCGGCAGGCGAGCCTCGCCAGCCTCCTCCCTCTGGAAGCAGACGGGGAAGGACAGCTCCAGTTTGCTGACATCACGGATAAAATGCAAGTCAAGCAGGTTCTGCCACCGGCCACCGAGCTAAGGCCCCCGGGGCCCCTCCTATTGCCTCGGCCCCTGGAGAGCCCTTGAGGGATCTGGGACCTCTGTGAGCCTCGGCGGCCTTGCCTGTCCATGCAGCTGGCAATGCTAGACTGCGCCTGTTTTCCACAGAATCGGGGCCACATTCCTCACCGGCCATGACTGTCACTGTGCTACGCACGTGGAAGAGAAAAACCTCGAAGAACAGAGATGTGTTCTGACAGTAAAGGAGAAACAAATCCAGACCTCGCCTGCCTTTTCCGAGCCTCAGGTGTGAATACACTTACACACTTGGAAGGCGTAAGTAATAATGATAAAAGTCCGGCGAGCAGGCAAATGTGCAGCCTCAGCACATTCCGGAAGCACCCACGGCAATCCTGCCTTCTTGGAGGTGTTGCTTGTTAAAAAAAAAAAAAAAAGATGCAAAGGGCATGCTTTTTATCTGAGTTGGGGAAGGCTGGGACCTAATTACTTTGAACAAAGGTAATGGCAAACATCTAAATGCAAAACCATTGAAACATCCCAAAAAAGAGACGAGCAAAGAAGTCTACTTGTTAGGAGAGAAAAATAGTGGGAAATCCAGAAAGAAATGACAAGGAGATGCCAGCAGGGGCCGGTGTCACCCGTGATGCCCTCCTGGGTCGTCCGGTCTGACCCTCCTCAGACAGCCGCCCTGAGAGGCAGGGGCCAACTCTGCCCTGACAGGCGAGGGCGGGAGGTCGGAGACAGCGGGGTGCCTGCCCGCCACCCTCAGGCTGTCTGGACAGAGAGCACTGGCCCCTGTTGTAGACGGAGGCACCCCCCAGGCTCTATCGGGGGGCGGGGGGTGGTGAGACCGCACGGCTGCCCACTGGGCACACATGCGGAGTCTGGTTGGGGTTCCCTGAGATACACAGAGCCCTTGGGGGTCAGGGTATGAATTCTGAGCACATAGAATCGTGCGGTTGGACCCACAGAAGTACTGGGTTGTGCGGTGACCCGTGGAAAGAAGCCAGGGACATAGCGTTTTGCCTGCCTCCATACACCGTTGTCTCCCGTACCCCCACTCAGGCCAGGTATGTCCAGATACACAGCATGCCCTGCAGAAGGGGCCTGCTGGGAGGCTGGTGGGGCTGGGGAACCCCCAGATCCCTGCAGCACGTCCTGGGGGAAGCCTGGCGGGATGACTCGTGGCCCATGGGGGCAGAGGAGGCCTGGGGAGACAGGGCTTCAGAGAAGAAGGGACTGTGACCCGCGGGTGAGCGTGGGGTCCCTCAGGCTGCTGGCGGCCCCTCCCGGGGAAACCTTCTCGGCCAGAGACTGTGTGTCCCCCACTGAGCCTCACCTAGCTCAGCCCTGGGCCTCGGGACCCCTGGGTAGCAACCGCACCGAGTCCGGGGCAGGCACACCGGGGTGGCGACAGTGTAGAGGGACATTCAGACCAAGTTCCTTCCTCACTTAGAAAGCTGGGCACAGGCAGAGAGCTTTCCAAAGACCTGAATTTTTGTTTTTTGTTTTGCACTTTCTCACCAGGCAAGTACCGAGTGACAATTTTTCTTCCATGAGGGACGAGGAGACGGAAACTATTTTCACAAGTTGGAGCTGATCACGCTGTACTTAAATCGCCGGGCACCACCAGCAGTGAGATAAGCTGAGAACAAACGGTATGTCTTCAGAAGTCTCAGTGGGCCTTCCCAGTGGAGCGCAGAACCAACGTGGTTTCCAAACAGGCGGCCGTTCCCTGGCTGCGCGCACCTCCCCTGGCGGCTGCTCCCCACGTGGGGGAGGCCCTTGCAGGGGAAGCTGCTGGCCGAGGAGTCAAAGAAGAGGTTAAGGGGGTCTCTTTGGGTTCTTGATGTTGCTTTTCCTCAGTGTGGGGCTTATGAAAGGGCAATTCTGGAAGTGAAACCATCCTCTCCAAGTTCATCGGGACCTCTGGGCTCTCGCCTGCTTCTCGGCACAGCCCCGACACAAAGTGTACTCCGAGACAGGGCGCACCTCGAGACAGGGTGCATCGTGAGACAGGGCGCATCCGCAGACAGGGCGCACCCCGGGACAGGGCACACCCCGGGACAGGGCGCATCCGCAGACAGGGCGCATCCGGGGACAGGGTGCATCTGGGGACAGGGCGCATCCGGGGACAAGGCGCATCCCCCGGGACAGGGCGCATCCGCAGACAGGGCGCACCCTGGGACAGGGAGCATCCCCGGGACAGGGCGCATCCGCGGACAGGGAGCATCCCCGGGACAGGGCGCATCCGCGGACAGGGAGCATCCCCCGGGACAGGGCACACCCCAGGACAAGCTGCAGGTAACTAAAGCTCCCGGAGGGACCATATGAGTGAACAGGCCAGTCAGGGAGGTGGGACAGCCCCGGGGGTGAAGCAGGGGACCTCATGGCTGACACTGGAAGACAGCAGATGCCCCAGAACAATAGGCGGAATTTTTAGGCCATTAGTTCTCAGCTCTTTAGAGGGAAAAAGGCTCTTCAGTGAAGCTCGTTACTCTGCCTTTTAATTGGGGGAAATAAAATACAATCATCTCATGAAATAACATCTGAAAATGTCTTTTGCCAGGTAAACGATGGAAGGATATTTCTAGAAGACAAAAGGGCTGCCCGTTGTTAGACGCAAAAGGACTTGTATGTGTCCCCTATGACGGGAAATTTGTTTTGAGGTTACCAAGGTCAAAAGCTTCACAAAGACAAGTGGCTCCTGGAGAATCTAGAAGTTTCCACGGAGAATGGGAGATTTGCTTAAACATCTCAGGCTTGGTTTGAGGACTGCTGGAGGTAAAATTAAAGTATTCAGAGGAATCCTGTTAGTAAGATCAATAGACTTCGGCATCGTGACTGGGCAGAGATCTTTATCCGCTCAATTTTTCTTTCCTAACAAGTAGGTAACTTGTTCTCCATGATGGCACATGATATTCAATTTCATTTCTTCTCTTGTCATGGTGGTTACTCTTGTGTCCATGCAGTTTTGGGGACCAGAAGGAGGCCAGGTGTTGGGGGCCCATCTGTGGGGGGGCTGAGGTCGCACGGATGTACCCTGGGGGGCGGCATGGAGAAGCCAGGGGTCTGCGGGGAAGCCCGTGCCCAGGGGGGTGTGGGGGGTGGGACGGGGTGCAGAGGTCTCTATTCTCCCAGGTCTGCCCCTGACTCATCAGCTTACTCCTGTGATACAGTCTTTCCATTCAAGAATGAGAATGATGTGTTAAATGAGTGGCTAACTTTTATGAGAGAGAGAGAGAGAGAGAGAGAGAGAGAGAGAAGAGGATAAAATGTGGAAGATGTGGAAGATTCAATTCTGGAAGTTCAACCTCTGCCCAGATTTGACTAGTCTCTTGGAAATTCAAGTTATTAGATAAGAAAGAAAGAGAAAGGAGAGAGAGAGGGAAGAAGAAAGAAAGAAAGAAAGAAAGAAAGAAAGAAAGAAAGAAAGAGAAAGGAGAGAGAGAGGAAGAAAGAAAGGAAGGAAGGAAGGAAGGAAGGAAGGAAGGAACAAAAGAGAAGTGGCTGGCTGGAGGTGACGTCTCAGATTACCCCTCCATAACTCCATAAAGTAGGACAGTAAATCTCTCCTGCTGTTCCAGCCTCAGAGGGCCGGGGGCAGGACTATCTCTTTTATGGGGGGCTCAGAAGCTGGAGAAGGGGTTTCCCAGAGCAAAGGAGGGGCCCCGTGGAAGGAAAGGACAGAGAACCTTAAGCCGAGTCCCCACTGACCCTCCTCCTGATGCTGACATAGTAGCTGAGTGGCAATTGGTCTTCAAAGAATTTAGAAAATCCTTTGTGTCGAAGAGTAAAAAGCCCTTTATAATTCATTTCAGCGCTTTATTATACGCACACCGCCAAAGACCTGGGCGTGCATTTCTGGATTATATGCTGAAACTGCTTTCACGAGAGAATGTTTTAAACCCCCAGACATGCACAGTGTATCCCAACCGCTGGTGTACCCGTCCGCACCGGGCTCCCCGCCGGCCCCTCCCAGGCAGGGACCTGGATCAGCACAGGAGAGGGGCCCTCCTGAGGACAGGGCCGCGCTCTACCTGCGCCCCCGACAGCGACCTGTAAGAACGCCTGCGTGTTAGTCAGTCTGTTAAGGGATAATTTCAGGTTCGATTTCCCATGGACCATGCACAAATTTGCATAATTCCAATTATGCATCTTGCCCTCTGGAAGATGAATAAAAAGCGGAGAGCTTATTCTGGAAGAATGAAGTTCTCCCTCTCAGTAAAGATACAAGGAAGCTTCTCAAAGGCACATGTTCACCCGTCCTAATGCCAGACTTGACTTCACTTAATCACCACCGAGCCCACCGACCACTCGCCTGCAGGAGCACAGGAAACTTACCAGGTTTCTATGGCTGGGGACACAGAAGGCAGAAAACTATAGCCAGACATGACGGGTACATTTTCCCCAAGAAAACTACCCCTCTTTCTTTTTGAAAGAAAAAATGAAGGAATTCCTAGGAGTCTGTAAACGGTTAACTCTTCATTCCTGAAAGCACGCACGGAAGACCAGAGCGGACGGTGAAGGCTCTGTTGCCGGATCTTGAATATCATGAACAAAGCACAAGTTCTCCCAATGGTTTGTGAGCCTCAAAAACTACCAATAACTCACTGCTCTGCCCTTGTGGGAGCTTGCAGATGCCCACGTCCCACAGGATGCAACTCCACTGAATTCTTTATTCATTAAAAATTACCACCTCAGTGGGGACAACACCGTTCTGTTTGGGAAAGTCTTTGGATTTTGCCGAAATCAAATTATTGCCGTAGAATCGACTATCATTCAGAAGGAAGAATGCCCAGAGGACGGCCAGTTAACCTCTGCAGACGTAAGTGAGCATTGACAGAAGCCAACGACCCTGCCCTCAACACGTCATCAGTTCTTGTCACCTCGTCAGGCAGAAACTGCCACGGCCCTGATGGGGGGCACTGGCAATTTATTTGTAGCAAATTTGAGTGGTGATCTTTACTCCCTGGGAAAGGCACTAGGATTATTCTCCATTCGCCTCATGGTGCATTTTAATTTTAATGGAGACGTTCAGGTGCTGCAGCTGACAAAGCAGTGTGACTGAAAGGGGACCCTGGGGTGATGGTGGCTGCTTTCCATCCCAACTGTCACCTCCCAACCCCGGCTCACAGGGCTGCCCCCGGGCACATGCCAGCCTCGCCCACGCCGCTTCAGGGTCTCCCCCACATGCGGGGCCCTGCACCTGCCACTGCCCAGGGAAGCCGTTTCTCCACACCAGTGCCCAGGCCTGGAGGTCTGGGCTGGCACCCACAGCTGGCAGCGTCTGCTCCAAAATGCTTCCCATCTCTTCCTCCTTCTGAACTTGGATGTGAGCTCCTAGAGGGCCAGGCCCGTACTTCCTGGAGGGGCCCTGCAGGCAGAGGGCAGAGTCTGCAACAGCCCCCAGGAAGACTGTAGGGGTGTCTTCAGGATGTGACTTGGTGGCAAGCTGACTGGGGAGGCAGGACAGCCTGGGGCAGGAAAGGACAGGTCCCATGAATCTCCTTCTAGGGGACCATCCATCCTCAAACTGTTGGACGCCTCCTTTTCTGGACCTGCGCTTCACAAAAACCCCAAGAATGCAGGGTAGGAAGGCGGCTGCGGGCACGGATGCCACTGTCACAACGGCTGCCCTCCTTTCTCACTCAGGCCTTGTGCCAGGGGCAGGTGCGCTGGATGCCCCGCAGAGCAGAGGTCCTGGTGATGGAGGGAGCCATGTGCTAAGTGTGGTGGCCGGAGAGTTCTCCAGCACACGGTCAGATCACTTCCAAGGGGGTAGTCGGGCAAGCGCCTTGTGACTTCCCTCGGGGCTGTGTCAGTAAATCGATTTTTGACATCCTTCAAACAGGATCCATAAATAAACCAACACTTCCACCCCTGCCTCCAGGGGAGGTGCCAAGGCTGATGATAAACCAATGTCCTCTGTCTAAACAGTGAATAGTCTTGCTGCAATCTTGGGTTAATTGGTCTCAGCAAATATGCCAATCGCCGGGGTACGCAGGTCTATCAGAGATCGATACCTAAATGCATATTCTAGAATCGTTCCTGAAAACCAAGGCTGATTCCACTGGAAATCAAAGCCCTTGGAAAGGAAATGTGGAGTCGACATAAAAATCAAATAGTGATGCTCAGCCTTCACTAAAAAGCATACTCAGGAGAAGAAAAGGGTAAAAGATCCAGTAAGAAACTTGGAGCTCCAACATCTCCCTTTCCCCTTGCTCTTCCTCCCCCAAGAGCATTTTTAAAGGTGCCTTTGGACCCTCTCTGCCCCTTGGCAATGGGCACCTATAACGGGTTGTGGCAAGATTCTTGGGCACAAGGCAGCAACTGTGTGCCTGTGGGTCCCCACAGGAGCCGACGATGGCATGCTGAATGAACGCATGCACTCGGCCTTGGGGGGCATTACACACTTTGGGGGGCTGACAGCAGTAGCTTTACCTTCTCCAGAGTGCTCTGACTGTGCTAATTCTGGAAACAGCCTGCGGGCCTGGGCACCACTCCAGGGAGAAGGGTGGAGGTGGCCCAAAGACAGGAGGCCATCCCGTGACCCGCATGTTCCCGTAGAACAAGGTGCCAGTCAATCCTGGTGCCTTAGCTTCTATCAACTTCAGATCCACTCGGCTCCGTGAGCCTCTTCCCCACACGTGGGGCTGAGCTCATACCCAGAGGCTCAAAGGATGTCCGAGACCCCCTCTGTACCCACCGCACGGTCTCCTCCGCAGCCAGGACGGGACACGGAGAATGGAGGGACGCCCTTGTCACCGGAGATGCGGGTGCTGCCCTGCTGGCGGCCATGACACTCTCTCGCCGAGGTGGCGACACCCTCACATGAAAACAGACGCCACACTGGGAGATCTGAGACCCGGCATCAGTGCCGCTGTCCCACCACCGGGCTCTGCTAACGTTCATCACTGCAGGTGGAGCCCACGATACAGCCTTCAGGATGGAACCGCACCTGCTCTGTTACCCCACCCATGCGAAACCGAGCCCCGGGCACCGGTGGGCACTCCCGGGGGCGGCTGCAGTAGCTACCAGCCTTCGTGTCACTGCGAAACCAAATAGTTTGGTTGGAGGTATTTTATTTGAATTACATACACACACACACACACACACACAGACACACACACGTGTATTTTTTAAATATACATTGAGTGGGCACCTGAATGGCTCAGCCAGTTAAGCAGCCAAGTCTTGATTTTGACTCGGGCCATGATCTCACAGTTCGTGGGATTGAGCCCAGCACGGGGCCCTGTGCTGACAGTGTGGAGCCTGCCGGGGATTCTCAACTTTTCTCTCTGCCCCTCCCCCACTGACTCTCACTCTCTCTCTCTCAAAATAAATAAACTTTAAGTAAGTAAATAAAATAAAATAAAATAAACGAAAACAAGATAGACCCAGATTTATCTAGCTATGCAAGCTCTAAATACTGAGCCCTGGTGAGACTAGCCAGTTTTTAATTTTAGTTTATTATTCTTTTTTAATGCTGAAGTGCCCTTAAGTAGATTTGTGTTGTGGCCAACCAAACGGCAGAACGTTAGTGAAAAAACTGCTTGTATTTGAGATCTGATTGAATAGTTGAACTTGGGCTCCAGAGATCCATCAGCAAAGACCACGCAGTTGGGAATGGATTTGCATTGTGCAGGACGCAGCCCTGGAGTCAAGGACAAGGACAGGACCGCACACTTGATGACACGCTCCCATTCTGGCCCCTCAGTGCGCATGTCCACAGTCAACCAGCAATTATCTTAGCTTTGAGCACAATTCCCCTGCGTCTCCACCACACGGCTGCCCTTGGCCTCGAGGCTGCACAGACTCCGCCTCCCGCCAGAGCCCCCAGAGCCCAGGGAAGGGTCTCTGACCCCTGAGAGGACTCCCTTGCGTCTCCGCAAACGGAACAAGGGTTCACACGGGGAGCGTCACTTGGGGTTTGGGCACAGGCAGGCTGTCCCTCCTGACTGTGCACCCTCACAGCACAGAGGTGGGGAGCAGGGCTCCCCCAGGAGGCACACTGTCTGCCGTGCACCCTGCACCCAGGCCCCCAGCCTGGCGTCCCTGCCCATCCCCTACCTCGACTCACCACTCCAGCTTTGGTCAGAGACCGGCACCCAGGAGGGGCCTGGGGAGCAACCCCAGGGCACACGGTGGATTCTCTGGAATGTGTAGAGGACAAATGATTAGATGAATGAATGAATGAATGAGTGAATGAATGAATTGGCTTAAGCAGGACGCACGTTCGAAGAGCCACAGAATGGCAAGGCCAGGCTCCAGGCTGGTACTCTTGGTGCCACATCTGCCCACACGAGGCGAGACCCGTACCAGCCATTTGGTACCTTGGAGAGACGAGAGAAATCTGGACCAGGGTCCGGTGCTGACCACTCACTCCCAGAGCTGTGGGCCTGCGGGAGGCTCAGGACAAGGCCCGGTAACACAGCCGGGAAGGTCTCCTGAACCCCAGTGAGCGGCAGGGCTGGAGTGTGAGGCCGGAGCTCCCAGATTCCAAAGGCCCTGCTTGAACCACTGCACGGTCCTGCCTGGGAGGTGGCAGAGGCGGAGGTGCCCAGGGACACGGTGACGTCCCGGAGCCCGAGGGGAAACACCCTCGGCGTGGCACCTGTTAAGAGTTCCTGGTACAGTGCATCTGTTACCCGTCATTCTCTAGAAGCCCACTAAAGTGTTGTGTGTGTGTGTGTCTGTGAGACACAGAGGGAAGGTGACGTAAGAGAGGGACCCAGGTGGAGGGGACGGACAGCACACCCCTGCAGCTGATAGGCCCCTGCTTTCCAGGTGTCTTGTCTTCTGACGTCACCGGTCTTGGAGGAAGTGGACCCCGGGGAGGGCTGGTGGCGGAGCACTAGGAAGGAGTCACTTGAGGCTCCACCCAGAGGGGGCGAGGGTCCTGACTGCAGAGGAGGGGGACGCCGTAGGGAGAGCCATCTCCTGCCTCTCATCAAGGGACGTGCCCATTTGGCCTCTCATCCTGCCGGACTTCCGGAAACAGAAGAAACGCGCACATCACCGAGGCCACCTCAATGCAGATCTTGGCGAGGTCACCGAGACCTATTCCGATCGGACCTCAAGACGGGAAATTGAAGGACGAGGATGGCATGGGGCGCCTGGGTGGCTCACCCAGTCGACTCTTGATCCCAGGGGGCTCCTCGCTGAGTGTGGAGCCTGCTTAAGATTCTCTCTCTCTCCCTCGGTCCCTCCCCCACCTCTAATATAAAAAAGTAAAAAAGAAAACCAAGCAAGAATGGCCCAGAGCTGAGTTCTGCAGTTCCCAGCTCTTCGTGTTTCCCGAGCCGGCTCCACTGGCTCCACCAGGCACACCCCTCTCCAGCCTTCGCGTCTCCAGGAATCCGTGCCTCCAGGTGCCACTTCCCCCCACCCTGCAGCCTGGCTGACTGACTTGTCTGTCTCCTCTTGCACCTGAGCCCCCAACTCTCTAGTCTGGTGGGTATACAGTAGGTGCCCAATCCATATGCACATGCGTGCCTGCCTTCCATTTTTCAGAAGTGCAGCATCCTCTGCCCACATTTCCTAAACACTTCCAGAGTAAAGAAGGGAAAGGAAGACCCCCACAGATGCTGGCTGTCGGGGCCACGGCAGAGGTGGGGCACCATGCCCTTGGTCTCTGTCGGCCTGAGACCCGTTGGCACCAGCTCCTTCCCGCAGCAGATCTTTCCATCAGGAGGACAGGAAGACGAATGAGCCTCCCCCATCTTGGTCCAAACAAGCTGAGCACATTGCTCCAACCCTGCGTTTGAAAGACCAAGACGCAGCAATAAATTCAACGGAGCGTCACTGCAGGGGCCGCTGGGGGGGCACCAGTTCGGTGGGATCTGACCTTCCTGTTGCCCACCTGGCCCTGGTCACACCACATGGACACCTGCTACCGAGGCACATGTTTCTCCACCTTCAGAGTGAGGGGCCCGGGATGCTGAACCGCACGGAAGCTGCAGATCGGAGGCTACGGACCCAGCGCGACCCACAGACAGCCTGGGTTCGACCTGGGATGTATTTCGGAAGTTTTTCTTCTTCTATTAAAGGTACAGTCGCACAGGGTCCATGCACACACTGTACCCTCCGGGTTGAAGGGTTCTGACCAGCGTACAGCTCCTCGATCCTGCAGTCCACGCTGTGATGTCAGTCTGCTCTTCCCTGGTCCGGGAGGCCGGCGCAGTTCTGACCTCCATCTCCAGGGGTGATTAGCTGTGCCTGCCCTTGAACTTCCCGTAGAGGGGAGTGTATAGCACGTACTCTTCCGAGTCGGGTTTCTTGGATTCGGCGGGTTCCGGAGACTCACGCACCTTGCTGTGTCCATGTCTTTCCAGCGTAAAGAATGTTCCGGTGTCCGACTGCCATGATCTGCTTACCCAGGCTCCTCTCGGTACACACTGGGTGGTTTCCCACGTTTCTGCCGTTACGAACAAAGCTGCCATGAGCTTGGTGACAAGCCTTCTTGTGGACACACAGTCTTCATTTATTTGAGGCTGAGTGTTTGTAGGCGGAGTTGCTGAATTCAAGGAGTGGGTGATGCTTGGGGCTTTTAAATTCATCTGAGATTTTTAAAAAGAGGAGAGTCTGCGTCAAGGCTGGAGACCTGGCTTCTCGAGGGCACACCAGGTCTGGTGTGCATTGCTGGGTGGCTGCCGGGGCCAGCCCTGAACTTGAGTTTGGATTTGCAGAGCACCATGTGGGCCGCACTCTGATCCCCCTCCCGCCGTGTCGTCCCCACCTCGCTCCTTTGCCACACGGCCTGTGGCTGCCACTCCTCCCATGGGCACCTGGCCCCAGTCTCTGGATTCCAAGCAGTTCTCCGTCACCGCTGCCCCCCCAGAACCCCACCGGAGGATGCTGACGTGGGGCAGGGGCCGCGGGGGAGGGGATACGGGGGCTCCAGAATGTTCTCCCGTCTCAAAGCAAGAAGCTTGAGTAATTCCAAGCGAAACCTCTCTTTTCAGGCCACGGCCACCGCTCTCCACTTTGTGGGAGGACTTTAATTTGGTTCATTTTCCCTTAATATCTGTAGATACACAGTTTTTAATCTTCTTTTATTAAAAATAAATCCACCCTCGTCACACCGGTCTCTTGGGTAAGTATCTAATTAGGCCCGGAGCTCAGTCCAGCCCAACAGGGTGTGTCACCGTCCCTCAGGGGACACCGACTTCAAGCATTGCCCCCAACTTCTGAAGAATCTTAATTGGGCCAAACAATGAGCATGAATTATTTATAGCCACGCCTCTGGTTGTTTGGAGGAAAGTCTGCCTGCAAATTGCAACTACAGAAAGAGGTCTCTACATTTTCTAACTCAAAGAAGCTGCCGCAGACCCTCCTTGGACACCCCAACCACGCGGTGGGTACACAGCCCAGCACGGGCTCCTGACAACGTCTAGGCTGAATGCTTTGGGGGTAACGTTGCAAATGGGGATCCCAGGTCCCCCGGGTGCCACGGACATTATGTGGTGAGCAAGTTCACGGCCCCTCATCCTCGGCTCTGCCAATCTGGAAAGGAGAAGTTAAGATCCTTCTCCCAGAGCTGAGATGACCACAACCACAGAGAAGAAGCAATCTGGTCCAAGTCACACGGCTAGAGGATGGCTGAGGCAGGTTCCCATCTGGGTCTCAAGGAAGTAGTCCCGGTAGTTTCATTCATTCATTCACTCATTCATTCATTCATCACTGTGTACCGGCACCTACTGTATGTCGGTAGACAAGATAACCGCAGCCCTGCCCTGAGGGACCTCCCTCCAAGCACCTCCTCTGTCCACTGTGGGACTCTTTACAAGACTCTTCTCAACAGGCTGCACCCCATAATGTTGACCTCTATCAAGATCCTTTCTTTTTTTTTTTTAATGTTTATTTATTTTTGAGAGAGAGACAGAGCACGAGCAAGGGAGGAGCAGAGAGAGGGAGACACGGAATCCAAAGCAGGCTCCAGGCTCTGAGCTGTCAGCACAGAGCCCGATGTGGAGCTTGAGCTCACAAACCGTGAGATCATGATCTGAGCCGAAGCCGGGCGTCTAACCGAGGCGCCCGTATCAAAATCCTTTCCACCACCAGCCCCCAGGGGCACTCGAAAGTAAGACTCCCTTCCATTCCTAAATTACCTCAACACCTTTCCCAACAGAGCTGCTGCCTGCTGTGTATTTTGATCAAACAAATCCAGACCCACAGCTCACCTCCCCCTCCTTCCAGTTCTGGGGGAGGCTATTCTCTTTGCCACCCAATTGATTAGTTTCCATCTGATAAGGCCAAACACTTTAAGTAATATAGTGCCAGGGTGACACTTTTCTATATTGATGCTGTCAGTAAATATAATCAACACCATATAATTACGGGAAATTATAACTGCAGCGCACCGGTACACCAAAAAAAAAAGAAAAAAGCTACCCTTTGGGAATATTAATAAATAGATACTCTTCTCTTTAATAGAAAATTCATGCCTATTTCATAAAATGCTTTGCTCTCACACTGGGAAACATTATGGCACTCATGAATTTTTAAAGAAACGCTGATTTTAGTACAACCAGGAGCCAGTAATAGAGATTTGTTTGTTTATTCATTCAACAAATATTTACGGAGTACCTTCCGAGCTAAGGACAGGGAAGGAGGCCTTGTTTGATCAGTCAGATTAGACACAGATGCTGCCTTCAAGGGGTTTCCATCCCGACTGGGAGACCAGCTGTTCCCTGGAAAGGACTTCCCTGGGATCAAGGTGGGGGTGTGCAGGGGCTGGGGCCAAGCCACCGGGACGTTTGCTCCAGGCTTTGCGTCACACGGATCCACCCGGTGACTAGAACCCTAATTCCTGCCTCTGGGAAGCGGCCACAGGCAGGAAGTGACACGTCTCCCACGCCCAGTGTGGCGTAAGCATGTGTGACGACCACTGACTTGAGCAGAAACCCAGACGGTCAAGGGCTTGGCTGAGGGAGGAAGCTGAGTCCACAGCCGTCTTCTGAGGTCAGGCTCTCGTGCTGTTCCTGCCTGGGTGGAAAGCTCTGCTTGTTTTCAGCAAAGCTGGGAGAAGGTGTCAGTGGATAATTTAAGTGTCTGAGCTCCTGGGGTCGTTGTGTCTGCTGGCAGGGACAGGGGAAGTTGGGATTGCGGGTTAGGAAACTGCTGAGCTGCTGGGTGACCATGACCTCAGAGTTATCCTCAGGGCATTGTATTGCCCACCATAGTCCTTGAACTCTTCCGGAGGCTCCCGGAGGTAGTCAGCCCAGTGAACAAGAGCCCTGGGTTCACATCTGGGCGCCTCTACGTGTCACTGGTCAAGGCACTTGCTTCCCAGGGACTCTCCTGTCTGGGATCCAAGGCCTGCCCATCAGGATTCACAGGGACACCCATGGCTTCTCAGAGCTGCTGGGAAGGGCAGTGACAGCCGCATCCTGGTGCTCAGGGTACCGCTTCTGCACTGAAATGTAGTTGCCACGCATAGTTGCTGAACTTCTGCTGCTGGACACCAACCGATGCCCTCAGGGATGCCAGGGTGACCCCCGGAGCCTTCCAGCTGAACGGGGCAGAGAGACCCATGAAAACAAGCGTGCTGTGAGAAAGGGAAAGCCGAGCGGCAGGAGTGTCCGAGAAGGGGGTTTCAAGTGAGGAAAGTAGCATAGTTCACATTTTGTTTTACGGGCTCAACTTGGAAGCATCAGGGACCAAGGCCGGTGGAGGCGAGGCGGGGCGAGGCGGGCCCCTGCCTCCACGCATGCGCCGTCGCTGGACACTTGGGCGCGATGGCAAAGATGACCAGCAGGTGGCGCCGTCGGGGAAACCAGAGAGCCTTCCACGCGCACCTGCCTTTCGCTGCAGGACTGGAGACCAAAATATTCCTGACTCTTGCCTCCCCCAGGGTCAGGCTCTCACACCGCCAGCATCTTGCCTGCATCACTCCGGTCCCTGCACTGCCCCCAGATAACAGCTCCTCCGAGGCCAGGGCAGTCATGGGTTCTCCAGGATTTTCCCTCCCCACTGGTGACGTTGAAATGATGCACTGGCGGCCGGCATTAGAAGACGCACCTGAGTTCTCCCTAACAGGTGCTCTCACACCCATTTCCCTATCCTAGAATTTTGTTTTAGAATCCGTGGCTCCATTATCTCCACCACAAGCAATGTAACACTTGGACGGCCTTTCCTTGCCTGAAATGAGGGGAAAACTAGAACATCGGATGACAGGTCACAACCAGGGAACTGACCTGGTTCTCCCAGTAGGGGCCATTCGTATTAAAACCAATTGTACTGGAAACCGTAACTCAAAGTGAGTGCAAACAGAGCCCGGCACAAGGACGGAGGTGGCAGTTAATTAACACAGAAGACTTTCGGGACACCCTTGTCCTTGGCCTGCCTTCTGCTTAGTGGACTGGTTATCAGTTATGCAATAAACCAACTGATGGCAGCTGTTAGGTGTGTCCGGTGCATTCAGGGAGCCTAAGGGGGAGAGAGAAGGAGAGAGAAAGAGGTAGGAGGGCAGGGAGGGAGAGGGAGCCTATGTGTGGTGGGGGGAGGCCAGGATCCGGGCTGGGTGTGGGGCGTGGCCTTTCCCTGTATGTGCCCACTGGGAGCATCAGCCCTTTTGTTCATTGGGTTGAGCGTCTGATTTCAGCTCAAGTCACGATCTCATGGTTCGTGGGTTCGAGCCCCACATTGGGCTCTGTGCTGACAGCCAGCTCAGAGCCTGGAGCCTGCTTCAGATTCTATACCTCCCTCTCTTTGACCCTCCCCTGCTCGCACTGTCTCTCTGTGTCTCTCAAAAATAAATAAGACATTAGAAAAAAATTTTTTTTCAAATACCAGTCCCTCAGCCACGCCTCTCTTGCCCCCAGGCCAGGCAGCAAGACCCTGCTGTGGGAGCCCCCAGCTTTGCCACCTCCCGAGCTCAGGCAGGTCGCCTCTCCTGTAAAGCGGGGACGGATCTCCAGTTCCGGGGTGACACGAGGTCATGAAGGAGCAAGGCCTGGCATGCAAAGTGCCACAAACACCATGGGTTATGGAGGCTGGGATGGGTCGGCCTGGTTCATGGCCAGCAGAGGACCCGGCACTGAGGGGCTGCCGGGGGGTGGAGGGACCTGCTGAAGGAAGACCGAGTGGATGCATGAATGACCCTCCCTGTTGTGGAGTGGACTTGAACAGAGTGACCACGTGCCCTCTTGCCTGGACGGTCTCGGTTCCCGCCTGCTGCTGGCACGGTCCTCTGTCTCTCACGAAGGGACTGAGGTCTGGATGCCGCACTGACCAGGACAGGGGGGTGGACGTGAGGTCCCCACAGTCAAACAGAAGAGACCTTCTGTGCCTCGGGATGAAACCCCACCGATCAGAAATGTGCTACCAGAACCCCCCTCAGTACGGCCGATCTATTTAAGCAACTAGGAACTGGAGAGCCCCAAGTTTGAACCCCCACGTGTGAACCCCGAAATTATCGAGCTCTCCTCAACATCCCTGTAACTGTCGCGGCTCTCCTGGCCACACAGGCATCGGAAGGAGCCTCGGCCTCCAGTTCAGGGAGACCTGGGCTCTGCTCAATCGCCAGTGTAGCCTGGGGTCAGCTCTTTCCTTCTCTGAGTCTGCAAGGAGCAAAATGGTGACCTCATTGAGCCCTGGGGGAAAGTCTGTAAGATAAGAAGAAAGCCCTTCACAGCCTTTCTGGAATGTGAATAAACACTTGAAAATATGCTCAGCTCAAAGGCAGCCGAGCAAGGAGCAATAGAATCAATTTTATTTCTCTTATCACAGACGGCGGTATTCTCAGTCAGGGAAGGGAAGGGAAGGGAAGGAGACCCGGGGTTCAGACCCAGAGGCACAAGCCTTCAGAACGACCAGGCGGTTCTGGGTCAGTGAGGAGTCTCCGGTTCGTACACCCAACAGTGTTTATGGAGCCGAGGCTGGGCCCATGCCCCCTGCCGGGCCCTCGAGACCCTGCCCGGAGGCTACGACTCCTGGACGCCAGGAGGGGGCTGCTGTGATGGCCTGGACGGGAGGGCATCACGGAGGAGGGGACATCACTCACTCCCTCAGCCATCCCGGACGGGGAGGCTCAATCTGGTACGACCTGCAGGAGACACTGAAGTGTGGCCGTGCCTGGCAGGCCAGAGGCCTCCCCTCTTGGTCTCCCCCTCACCTCTGAGCTGAGCACCGTGCCTAGAACTCACACAGCATTTGCTGACTGGCGCTGGCCGGATGCATGAGCCACTCAAGGAGCAGAAGAAGAATACAGCATGGCTGTCTTGTGCCTTTGGAAGCCCGTCTGCTTCTGAGAAAGGGCCAGGACCTCCCAGCCTCTGCTCCCGAGTCCCCCTGCTCCATCTCCTTCTCACACCCCTGGCCAGTGGCAGACAGACATAAAGTCCAGAGGACATGTGACCTCAGCCTGCATGACCTGAGGAAGAGCAGACGGGCGGGCTCCTCCACATGCCAGGCCCGCAGGAGGGATCCTCGCCGCCCGGTAGCCCAGGTTGGCTACTGCCTCCGTTTCAGAGTCCCCCAGCCTCCCGGGACAAAGGACCCTGAACAGCTTGATTCAGAGACAAGACTGGGTTTTGAGGCCTGCACGTCTGTAAAATTATCCCTGGCTACTGAAAGTTGTAAGAATCTCTAGGACTTCTCCTTCCCGAAATGAGGTTATTTCAGGCACAGAGAGAGCCCTGCCTCATCTCCTGGCAGGTGCACAGGTCAAAGGACTCCGCAGGTGTCCCTGGCCCAGAGGCGGTGCTGCTCCCCCAGGGTGGGAAGGACGCCTCCTCCCCCGGGGCGGGAGGGGGAGGGGCTGCTCTCACCCCAGTGTGAGCCCGTGCATGCAGGCCATAGGGACGTACGTGAGTCAGAACTGGGATTCAGGAGGCTTACCCACGTAGGAACCGGGTACCTGGGACACAACATGCACCTTGATTTCGGAGACAACCATTTCGGGAGTCAAGGCAGATGTGGGCGAGTAAGGGCACTGGTGCTGATCGCGACCGTGACCTTCCAGGGCACTTGCCGTGGCGCGATCACTGTTGCACACGCTTTACACCCTTGACCCTCACGGCGGCTCTCGGAGACACACAGGCTCCCCTGCGGCCTGCCTTACAGCGGGGGACCAGAGAGGTTAACACACCTGCCCCAAACCTCACAGCTGTAAATCGGCCCCCCCGAACTCAAACCCAGGCAGCCTGGGTTTTTTAAATTTTTTTATAGTTTATTTTTGAGACAAAGAAAGAGCACAAGTGGGAGAGGGGCAGAGAGAGGAGGGAGACGCAGAACCTGAAACAGGCTCCAGGCTCTGAGCTGTCAGCACAGAGCCAGACACGAGGCTCAAACCCACGAACTGAGGGATCATGACCTGAGCCGAAGTCGGAGGCTTAACCGACTGAGCCGCCCAGGCGCCCCAGGTCCCGGCAGTCTGAGCTTGACCGGACTTCAGCAGACCAGGTCTCCACCGTCACGGGGAGCCCATCAGACCCGGGAATTATTCTGAAACTGTAGGGTTTTATCAGGACAAGCATGAGGAGCTTGGGGCTCTGTCTAAACTGAAAACCAGTTCCTTTCAAAACAAACGGAACACATTCTGTAAATTCCAAAAACTCACTGAAAATATTTACTTTCACTCCCGCCCCAGCCCCCAAAATCTATGAATTGTTTTTGGCACAAAATGTTAGCATTTTGTGGCTTTGCGACTCCAAATATCTTTACTCAGACTTCATTTTAATTCTGTTCTACCCGGGAAACGCCCTTGCATCATGAAACGGGCACTTACTAAATATATGTTTATAGAATGAATGAACTGGCTGAAAGGTTTACAAAAAATAAAAAATAAAACAAAACAAAACAAAACAAAAAAACAAAGAAACAAGAAAACAAAAAAACTCACAACCAAAGCCTGAGCTAAGCTTTGTTTTTGCCCAACCAATGTCTTTATAAACACCAGCTGCATCTCCTCAAATATTTATCAATGCAGAGTCACAGAAGTTTTTGCCCTTTGAGAATTCCTTGTTCTGTTATGAGGGCGGAAAAAAAAGGCAGGGAAAGAGACCTCAAAGGAAATGAATGTCACCGTCTGCCAGAAAGCCAGGTAACGGGAAAATAGGAAACCGGCCGTGAGAATTTGAGTTTATTCAATTGTGTTTAGCAAAGCTCGGGTCAAACAGAGGTTGACCTCCTGAAGAACAGTCAGACTGGACATCGGCCGTGTCAAACCTGCTTGAGTGAAGGACGCTCCTTTATTTGAAATCTGGTAAGGACAGGGGGAGGGAGGGGCGGGCCATCACGGGAATGCTTTTTCTGGTGCCAGATTCTCCCATGGGACCGGCCACGGTCTATGGGGCTGAGGAAGGCCCCTCTGACTGCCCTGGGGCGGGCTGTCTTCATTCTTTCATCCCCCCAGAAGCTTACGGACCGCCCGTAGCCCCGGCAGAGTCAGGCAGTCAGACAGAATGTCAGCAGCCCTACGTCCAGGGCCTTCCCTCTCCACGAAGAAAGATTTTCCACCGAGCTGCCTCCCAGAATTAACACGTAAACATCATTTAAGCAAGTTGAGAGACTGTAACCCTCCTAGTGATTTCTACTTGGCTCAGAGAGGAGCAGGGAGACCTAAGCAGTGATTTGTATATCACAATCTCCGACGTGTGTAAGGGGCGCCTCCGAGTTGATTCTCCTGCTCTGATTTAAACTGGCCCGTGAAAATCCACTTTCCCCTAGGTCTGGGAGACTGCACCCGGGAAACCCGGCGGTGCAGACCCCAGCTGCGGCCAGAGTTCTGGAGAGAAGGCGGATGCACTGGGTTTGGTCTGAGGACCCCCAAGACCCCCAGCAGCAGAGGAGGGACCACCGACCTCCATGGGCTGAACTGTGTTCCCCACAAAATTTCAGGTCTGCTGGGAACCTCGGAGCGTGACCTATCTAGAAACAGAGTCTCTGCGGATGTAAGGAGTTAAGTGAAAATGAGGTCATGAGCTCATGGGCAAATCCACTGACTGGTGGCCTTGTAGGAAGCGGAGAGGAGACTGACCACGTGCACAGGAGGCCACGTGAAGACTAGGAGGGGACCGGGCAATATGGCCACATGCCAAGGAAGCCAAGGGTTGCTAGGAGACACCCAAGCTGGAAGAGGCAGGAAGGACTCCCTCCCAGAGCCTTCAAAGGTGGCGTGTGCTGCTGACGCCTGGGTGTCACCCTTCTGGCCCCCAGCGCTATGACAGAACACACGTCTCTTGTTTTAAGCCACTTAGTCTGTACTGATGTCTCACAATAGCCCCACGTACCTCGGACAGGCGCTGAGCTAAGAAAGGCTTCTAAAACTGCATCTAGGGTCCTGTCTGCCCGTGTCTCCCTCTGTTGGCTGCAGGGTCCTTCCAGATCCTTCCAGACCCTCCTCCCTCCTCATGTGCCACATTCATCCGTCCCATGTCCCACTGCATCCTTCTCTCAGGAAAATCTCACAGCCTTCCTGTGCTCGGTCTCTTTAACCTGAAGGTCAAGACCTTCCCCTCAGCCAACGGCGGTGAGAGGTCAGTGAGGGGCAGTGAGGAACAGCGCCCGGCATGAGCCCCAAACACGCTCTGTACCCCGTCACCAGGTTGGCGGTCCTGGCGCACCCTCACCCACCGCCTGCTCAGGGACACCCACGGCCTCTCTCACCGCCTTCACAAGCTCCCACACATCACTCACTCATTCTTCTGAAAAATCAAACATGCAATTTTGAAAAGAAACTCTTTTAAGTTTATTTATATTGAGAGAGAGAGAGACAGAGAAGGCAAAGAGGGAGAGAGAGAATCCCAAGCAGGCCTTGTGCTGACTCTGCTTGAAATCACAAACAGTGAGATGATGACCTGAGCCGAAATCAAGATTTGGATGTTCAACCGACTGAGCCCCCCAGGCTCCCCCCAAAAGAAACACTTTGTCATTCATGTAAAAGGAAAAGGCAGTGTTGCTAGCCGGCTCTAGACATGACCTTCACAGTCCACTCAGGGACGGTGCGGAAGGGAAACTATGAAATGAAGTCTCTTGGGTCAAAGCCTGCCGTCCTTTCGTTAACAAGGTAGATGACCACGTTGCAGAGATGCTAAGGACACACGGGGTCCAAAGGGATCCTTTCTGGAGCCCAGGGAACACAGCGGGGAGTAAAGAAGGGAAAGACCTCGTCCCTTTGTGATTCCAAGTTTTCACTGCTAGGCTCACTTTCTCCGGAAAACCCTCAAGGACTTTTGTGCATCAAGAGAGGAAAACAGAACGGGAAGGATATTTGCAAACCATGGAGTGGGTAAGGATTTTGCATCCTGAACGCGCAAAAACACTGTTGTTAGCTCAGCAACAGAAAGACAAATAACGCAGCCAAAAAAAAAAAGGACCAGGAACCTGAGTGGACACCTCTCCAAAGACAGCCTCCGGATGGCCAGCGACACGGAGAGGACGCTCGATACCACGGATTTCAGGGAAACGCACGCCAAGTCCACAGTCACGCACCGCTTCACTCACTAGGGTGATGTAATTTTTACAGAACAGAGACTAACGCAGGTCGGGGAGGTGAGGGAGAGCTGGACCTCTCGTCCATGGCTGGAGGGACCGTGGCGCAGCGCGGCCGCTGGAACTCTGGCCACCCCTCAGAAAGGTGCACAGAGCGACAACGGCCCCGGTACCCCCAGCCCTGGGCGTGCACCGGAGACTGAGGACGGCCTGTTCGGCATGGACCCGGGAGTCCCGGCAGCACCATCCACAGCGGGCAGAAGGCAGGAAACTCCAAGATCCACCAGCGATGAGTGGATAAACCAAATGGAGTCCGTCGCACAAAGGGCTGTTACCCAGCCGTGGAAAGGAAGGATGCATAGACACACACTAGGGCATGGATAATCCTCCAAAGATACTGCTGGGGGAGGGAAGCCAGACAAAAGGTCACAGATTGTATGAGTCCATTTACGTGAGATCCCTGAATACTAAACCGGTGGAGGCAGAATGCAGATTAGCGGCTGCCCAGGGTTGGGGCGAGGGGGAAATGCAGAGTGACAGCTACTGGGCACAGGGGTTCCTTTTGGGGTGAGGAAAGCGTGTTGGAACTAAGTAGGTAGAGACAGTAACTAACAACATCACGGGTGCACTGAGCGCTCCATGGCTCTCTTTAAGATAGCCAACATTACGTCGTATGAATTTCATCTCAGTAAAGACAGATCATCCGAGGACCAGACATACCGGATAAAAGGCACCCTCCCCAGTTTGGCTTCTAAGATCTTCACAGACAATAACATTTGCAGAAATGAGAGTGAGCAGCATCTCCTGAGTGCTGTACACTCAGTGCTGAGTACCAAGTGCTTCCCATCATTAACCCACCCAATCCCTTTAAGGAAATGGCACAGAAACACTGAGTGACGGGTGGCAGTCACACAGCTCAGCATGTGACACAGCTTCCTCGGGGCCGATGGGGCAGACACCCTGGGGTGAGGGCGCATGGAGCTCGGGAGCCACCGCTGTTGGGGGGAAGTCCCAGGGGGCACAGGGGGCCCGTGCAGGCTCCCAAGCTCCAAACTTCCCCCTTCTGCGTTCATCATTTCTCTTGATGAAATACTAGTGTGACGTTCTGCTGGCCCCACTGTGCTAAATTACATGGTGAGCACACTGCAAATTACACTCATTATTAGAAGTTACATGGCAACATTTATACTAATTAAGTTGGGTCTTACTTCTTTAGCTCTAATTTTAAAACACTGGCAGAACTCCAGCACCCTAAGTCCGTCCACAAACTGCCACAAACGGATGGAGTAAAATGTACTTTTAATTTCCTGGCTATTCAAGATAATTTTACACTTAAAAACTGCTTACTGACATGATTATGCCGCTTCCTTATTTTTTTTTTGCACCTTAATCAGGATGAATGTAAACAAGGTATAGTTTTTTTAAAAAATTTTTAAATGTTTATTTTTGAGAGAGAGAGGAGGGAGGGAGAGAGAGAGACAGGAAGAGAGTGTGTGTGCGTGTGTGCCCACAAGCGGGGGAGGGGCAGAGAGTGAGGGGACAGAGGCTGACAGCAATGAGCCCTACGTGGGGCTCGAACTTAAGGATCTGTGAGACCCTGACCTGAGCTGAAGTCAGATGACCAACCAACTGAGCCACGGCAGGCACTCCCAACGTATAGTTTTATTTTTATTTTTATTTTCTTAGCTTTTTAATGTTTATTTTTTAGAGAGATAGACAGAGCCTGAGTGGGGAAAGGGCAGAGAGAGAGAGGGAGACACAGACTCCGAAGCTGACTCCGGGCTCTGAGCTGTCAGCACAGAGCCTGGCACGAGGCTTGAACCCATGAACTATGAGATCATTACCTGAGCCGAAGTCTGCGCTTAACCGACTGAGCCCCCCAGGTGCCCCCGAAATGACTCTGTGAACACCTGCTGTGGGCCGCGGCGCTGGGAAGACTCAGATGAGTGGAAGCAGGCGTCGCCCCCACCCCTGCATTCCCAGGATAACGGACTTTTCCTGCGCCGCCTCCTCCCTCCTCAGACTGGATTCCATGGACTCGGTCCCTGGGGCTCCTGGAGTCAGGGAGCGAGGCCCAGGCCCCACTCACTCCTGAGCCCGGGCTTTTCCTCGGGAACCCCCTACATGTGGCACCTGCACAGGAACCTCCCGAAACCGGGTCCCCACCCTGAGCACACCTGGGACAAAATCTACTAACCCTCAACCCCCACCCCTGCGCCCAGGCAACCAGCCGCGCAACGTGGACCAAAACAAACGCAACACCGAACTCTCCTTAAGAATGTGCCCCGTGTGGTGTGGCGCGGTGTCCCTGACGTTTCCCTGCGTGCTGTCGGCAGTGTCCCTGACGTTTTTCTGCGTGCTGTCCCACGCACACTCCACAGGCAGCGACCAGATTTCTCTTGAGCAAAGAACGGTCGGGCTGGTTCATAGTTGACTTCGAGGCAACGGAAGGCCCTTCCCATCATCCACAAAGCAGGAGAAAGTTCCCCCTGGACTTTCTAACACGAAATCGTGTAATGTTTTCTCTAATGCGAACAAAAGAAAGCAAACATTCTATTTGCCGTGAACCGTGGATGCCACCTGCCATGCTCTGGGGGGCCCCAAACGCACAGGGACCCCTTCGACCTGGGCTGAGCAGCCCAGCTTCCTGTCACCCTCTGAGGCCCCCGTGGCCCCACACTGAGTAGCACTCGGGGGCAGCGACCCCCGTCAGGGCTGGCGGAATTCTTAGGGTGATGGGAGGGTGACCGTGTCCTTTGGGTGGAGAACTGAGCTGGTGGGGGCACCAAGGAAAGGCTCATGTTCTGGGATAAACTGGTTGAAATAAAATGCTGCACAGAAAGCAACCTGTTGTTTTTCCCATCAGGAAAGCTGTTCTCGCCGGACTTATCAGAAACAATTCATAGGTGAGTTGGGTCTGGGTTTGCCAAGGTGGGAGCATTAGCAATTGAAAAGTAATTTGTGGGGGCGCCTGGGTGGCTCAGTCAGTTAAGTGTCCGACCTCAGCTCAGGTCATGATCTTACAGTTCGTGGGTTCGAGCCCCGCGTCGGGCTCTGTGCTGACAGCTCAGAGCCTGGAGCTGCTTCGGCTTCCATGGCTCTTTCTCTCTCTGCCCCTTCCCTGCTCATGCTCTGTCTCACTCTCTCTCTCAAAAATAAATAAATGTATTAAAAAAAAAAAGAAAAGTAATTTGTGCATTTATCAAATACAGTCTCTATGAGAACATGTGCTATTCAGTATGATAGAGCCTTCGGGGCACCTGGGGGGCTCAGCTGGTAAAGCACTGACTTCCGTTCAGTTCATGATTTATCAGTTTGTGCGTTTGAGCACTGCATCAGGCTCTGTGCTGACAGCTCGGAGCTTGGAGTCTGCTTTAATTCTGTGTCTCCCCCTCTCTCTGTCCCTCTCCTTCTCATGCTCTGTTTCAGTCTCTCTCTCTCTCTAATATAAATAAACATTTCTTAAAAATTAAAAAAATATACGATATAACCTTCAGCCACAAGCTGTATGCTAGGAAGAAAGGAAGGAAAAGAGAGAGAGAAAGAAAAAGAAAGAAGGAAAGAAAGGAAGAAAGGAGAAAGAAACACAGCCAGAGACAACCCCCTCCTCCAATTTGACAGCATCATGTTCCCAGTAATTGGGTAGTCAGCTTTCACGTCAGATGCTTCCTAAAACGCCTTTCTTCTTTTCACATTAGATGAAAGACGCATGTCCAAAACTTTAAGTATGTTCTCACTGCTTGGAGTACATTTAGTTATTATATTTCAAGTGAGGAGAAAGCACTTCTATATTAAATAGCAATTTATACCGAAGTATACCGAAGGCATACGACCGGTGTGAATCACCGAGGGTTGATGGTCCGGAGGGTGGGGGAGAGGGGACAGTGGGGGATGGGCATGGAAAAGTCCAGGGTCTAGCTAGTCACCATTCGTGCATGATGAAAATGCTTCTTGAATCTGGTCATATTTTCATCCTAAGCCTCATTTGGGGAAAAGATCTCCAGCATGTGCTCCTTTTCACTTTTACGTATGTTTAGAATTCTTTATAATAAAAATATAGCAAAAACAAAACAAAACAAAGTTGCAAAACTACCACCTCCATGGATGTTACATCTGACAAACTGATGGCGTAAACTCACCAGCAAAGTTGGCAAAGAACAGAGCTGCCGCGACATTCCTACATTCCCCGGGAGGGGAAGCATTCGATACTACACTTGAACAGCGGGTGGAGAACGCATTTTCCTCACAACCTACATGAGACAGGGGAGGAACCTTCCGGAAACCCCCTTTCGTGTCTGTATTCTGCATCCGTGCATACTTACAGAGCATCCCTTTCTGAGCAGCCCCAAGGCGATCACCTTGCTCAAGCCCACGTCCACGGCGCTGGAGCCTTGCCGGCCGATAACGTGAGCATTTCCAAGCCGGCGACAGATTCGAGAGGCTATACGTTATCTATGTGGGTGTTCCCTCTGCCCTTCTCCTTCTGAGCCTGCTGGCACTCAGAGGACGTGGTCACAGGCCAGAGCCAAAAATCCAGCAGGGAAAAAGTGACAGGAGAGAGCGCTCATCTCTCGTTGAAATAAATACTTAAAAATAAATTTATAACCATAGTGGTGGTTTTATTTTAATGCTTAAAATAAATGAGTAGGAAAGACGGCATTACAGGGAGTGGGCTGGGGTGGCTCCTGCCGTGGCCAGTCCCCACCGGGCGAGCAGCGCACCTGGGACGTATGTACACTGCAGTCGGAGGGCAGAGGAAGGGAGAGCCCCCAGAGCCCTGCAGGCAGAGGGGAGGAGAAGACAGGGTCAGCCCCGATCACAGTCCCCCGTGCCAGCGCCGGAGATTCCATTTTCAAGCAAAAGTTATGCTCCTGTTATACCTTCAAAAGGGCTCTTTCAAGGCAAAAGGAATTTGAAATGCAAAAACAGTGCAAACGTGCAAGAAACAGGCTCCCAGGAACATCCATCGGGAGTGCCTTTCCTCCAAATAGGGTGTAAAGGTACATTTTTTCATTCTAGAGTTTTCCACTCGACTTAAAGAGCAGTTCTATTTCAGGCACAGTGCTGATCTGCAGAGTCAACTTCTCATATCAAAAATATCTCTGTTTTCTTCCACGGCACTTTCTAAAATAAAAAGGGAAATGTGCCCACAAGATTACTCTCTTGTCTGTGATCCAAAACGCTGAAAATCTCTGCTGCTTGCTGGCCTGTTCTTACCAAGTCCTCCTTCCCTAGTGACAAAGCAGAAGCTTCCGTGTTTCACATGCTGTGGGTTGAACCACATCCCTGGGAAAGTGGTGGCTTCATAAAGAAAGTGCCCTTCCCCATCCCCGAGGGGGGGTGGTGAGTGCTGGTGTCACGGGTGCACAGACTCCTAAGATGGCTCTGGTCTTCCAGAGAGATGCTCACAAAAATGCCCCAAAGAGGCACATGACATTGGACGATGGTTTGCTGTCCTGTCTTACTTTAAAAAAAAAAATACGGGGTGCCTGGGGGGCTCAGTCACTTAAGCATCTGGCTTTGGCTCGGGTCATGATCTCACAGTTCGTGGGTTCAAGCCCCGCATCGGGCTCTGTGCTGACAGCTCAGAGCCGGGAGCCTGCTTTGGGTTCTGTATCTTCCTCTCTCTCTGACCCCCCCCTGCTCACACTGTCTCTCTCTGTCTCTCAAAAATAAATAAAAACATTTTAAAAAATTTAAAAAAATACTATTACATTTCCTCTGACCAGCCCCAGGCACTGACTTTCACTGGGTCCTGAGCACTCGATCTGAAGTGCTGTTTCCTGAGTACTTGCTATGTGCCAAGGACGGTGCTGGGTGTGCTGCGGGGCAGGGCCGGGGACCGGGCTCTGCACCATCACTGGAACCGTGGGGCACGGATGCCCGTGCTTTTCCATCACCAGCCTCTCCAATCGCTGCCTTGCTGTCCCCAGTGACTTAGATGATCACTTTAGTTGTCTCTAAATCCATTTATTTTCTGAAAACGCCGCTTCTCCTTCAGGTTCTGTTGATAAGGAAATTCTGAAACAGCATCGAAGACCATCTCTCCTGCAGACAGCCAGCACGGCCAGGATTGAGATCTCTTGTATTCCCTAAGGGGGCCATTATTTCCACCGGTTGCCATGGTGACGCTGCGGCACGGCTGCTGTGAGCTGGTCCATGTCCCTCTGCAGCCACACCACACACCTAACCAAACCGCCTGTTTCCCATGGCACAGGCTTTCCGGAAATCAAACACCTGGCTACGGAAAACTTAGTGAATAGAAGTCCCAGCCCCATCTCACGGTGGTGACGAACGGCGACGGCGGGCAGTGCCCTGGATCCAAGGCCAAGGACATGTGCCGCGAGATGGAAGACAAGGAGAAGAAACTCCGTACAATAAACCCCTTTAAATAATGTAAGGAAAAATGTCTCACTGTTTCCAATGTCCCGAGGAAAGCTTCTCAGACAGCAGAAGTGATAAAGCGAGAAATCACCAAAGATACATTTTTTGTGTGGCTGGGAGCGCCCATTAATTGAACCTCTGCCTTATTCATGTTTGAAGCATCGGCCGAGTTCCGTGTGTCCGTCTCCTATCTTGCTTTTATCTGTAACCGCTGCACACACACGTTCACACCCAAATACGTACACGCACGCTTCTGCTCGTTCCTGAGGTCTCCAACCCGTGACATCTGGCTCAAAGCAACAATACCAATAAAACGCGGAGGTACTACTATTCACGTGCTGAACTCCACTTGAACTTGACGATGCCGGTCCTCTGAGGCCCCAGCCCCAGAGTCCAGGCTGGGAGAGGATGTCTGCCCCGTGACGGCCCCACAGCAGAGCGGGGACGTGAGGGATGGCCTTGAAGATGGCAGGTGGAAACCTCCCTTCGGAGCCCACGGACTTCACTGCTTCACCGTCTGCAGATGCTGAGTGTATCTGGACACCGGCTGCCCTGAGCTCTCGTAGCAAAACGGTCTTAAGGGCTGGCTTGGCCTCCCGACGGGACGGTGTTAATCAAAACAGGAGAAAGAAGCCACTATTTGCAAAAGGGTGGCAGTTAACGAAAGCCAAGATTCAAGGAAAATGTCTATTCTAAAT